>JASDQU010403006.1:0-10753 GCA_032191745.1 Picea mariana | reverse complement strand
TAATATGTTTAGTTAAACAATAATTATTTCTTAATAATATTAATTAATTAATTATTTATTAATTACTTGTTCACATATGTCAATGATTAATTAATTAATTAATTGACTCATTAATTAATTGAGTAATAAATTAAAGGGGTTAAATTTTTTTAGTTTATTTAATTAAAGACTTACGTATGAGGGGGGGGAAGAAACATTAAATGGAGGGGATAAGATAATAAATAAGGGGATAAGGTAATAAAGGAGGAGATAAGGAAATTAATGAGGGGGAAGAGAGTCGGTGAAGGGGGAAGATATGACGGGGAAAGAGTCCGACGGGAAGGATTATGAGAATAGGGGGAAGGAAGAATTATGGGGGAGGAGAGACTGTAGTTCTGGTTTGGATTTTCTAGTTCTGTTGTTGGGTTATGCGGTTTTGGGGAACCATTTCAGGGGGCATCGAGTTGCTGGGGGTTTTGGGCACGGGGGCCAGGATTCCTTTCGGTTTCCTGGAGCTAGGGAGCTGGACAGGCTGCTCCTAGCTGGTTGGGAGGTTAGTTGGTTTGGGCAGAGTTGGTCAGTGCATTAGGCTAGGCAAGGCAGCAGGGAAAGGACAACCATATCGGCGGGAATTAGCATCAGAAGCATGTATTTTTAATTATGAATTTGCTGGGTTATTTTCATGCCGTGGAATAATTTTAAATTTCTGCTGAATATTTATGCTTATATGATGGTGAATGAATTATTTGTGCAAAGAAAGGAATTATATGTTTAATTGTACTTAATTTTGGATTTAATTAAGTTAGGTCTCTACACATGGTATCAGAGCCCTGGTTCAAAATCTGGAGCCAAGGGCCTACCTACCCACCCAGAATTTAAACACTTATGTTTAGCTATGGTGAAACCCTGAAACCCTTAATTTGATGAAAATCCAAGCTCCAGCTCCACCCCGCCTAACCTGCAAGCCAAGCACAAATTTATAAAAAAAAATAAAAAATATATATATATGACTTACATATTGAAAATGTAAAGGAAGCATTTACTACGCCAAAACATGGATATAATTGCATAATTTTATTGTCTGAGTTCTTATTATGATGCACCCTCGATCTAACAATTCATTTATCACAAGTATTCAAAGAATTTTTTATTATTTTTTTCTTTTCATTTTGGGCTGGCAAATGCTCATGGCTCAAACCAATCCCCATGCTTATTTCAAAGATTAATTTTTTTTTTTATTTTTTTTTTAGGGTTGGCAAAGCCCAGGGTTCAAAACAAACTTTCATGCAGTGAGAAAGACCTCTAGAAATGAATATCCCCACAAAAATCTATGCACTGCAAAACACAATATCACGTTGAAATTCTTCCAATGCCATGACAAATCTACTTCCATAAAGAATAGGTAGATTCATTAAATTATAATCTAGCCTTCTTTTAATTATAATCCATTATAATTTATTGTGCTATATATAGTAAACCAGAGCATCAATTCAATGAAATAGAACTAGTGATACACCCGTTCTAAAACGTTTTTGAATATTATTTTTGGTTGGAAACAAAACAAAAATATTTAAATTCTGTTTGGTACAGTACATTTTAAGACTTTGGAGATTCTGGACTGAGGTTCGATTCACATACCATTTCAAGGTTCTCGGTTGGGGATTGATCCACAAACCCTAATTATGGCTTGAAACTCAGAAGCAAAAAAAAAAAAAAAAAAATCAAATTTTGAAATTCTTGGATGCAATACGTTTTAGGATTTTCGAGGTTCAAGGTTGGGGATTGATTGACATATCTTCATTTCGAGGTTATGTGTTGGGGATCGATGCACAGACCCTCAGAAGCTCTAGAGCATGAAGGAATGGTGAACTGAAACTTCGATCAAGTGAGAATCCCTAGAGCATGGAGGAATTATGGCAATCAAAGCAAGCAAGAATTATAACCTAAAACTTCGATCAAGTGAAGATTCCTAGGGCATGAAGGAATTATGACTTGGAACTTCAATCAAATGGAACTTTGATAAATTACCCAAATTTCTGTTGAAATTTCTCTTGAATGAGTGCAGTTTTGAATAAATTTTATCCTATTTCATGCAGAATTGGACATAGAAGGAGGAACCCTTTGTGGCGCTATGATGGAGAAGAGTTGTGAAGGTTAAACTACTACATTAGATGGCCAATGGTCATGCTCAAATCCGTAGGCTTCTTCATTCCCTTTTCTCCTGCTGAAGCGCACGTACCCAACTGGATATCACAAGCCAAAACATATGTCAGTGCTCTATGTAGTCAGGGTAAACTAATGGAGGCATTGCCCACCCAATGGAAGTAGGTCCGAACAAAGGAAGCTACAAAAAACAACCAGCAAGCACAACTCGGGAGGAATTCGAACTTGGGCCGAGTCACCCCATACTGCTTCGCTGAACGCACTACCATTCGGCCAAACCCTCGCGAGCTATTCCAGGGAACCAAGCGAACTATCCCAGCGGCTGCCAATAAAAGAACACCCAAGAGCCGAGCTAAGAATAATGACAGAACACCCAGCCCAACACCCAAGCTCTAGGATATCAGTGGGAGACCATGACTGCATATTGCAATACACGACAATAGATTAAATATATATATAATAGATTGAAAAAAAAAAAAAAAAATTAAAAGCGAACAAAATTCTTTTACACTTGAAACGCAAGTCAGCGCACTAAGCACCAATGCCAAGCACAAGCGGGAAGCCTTACACTCACATCATCGGAGCATCTTAAATCGGAGAGGAGGTTGGCTGTGGCTGTTGAAACCACCCAGGCAGTAGTAGCGAGAAGGACAATGAACAAGAAAGCCTCCGCCTGCAGGGAATTGGGTTTTGACTACCAAGTGCCAAGGCCCATCATAATGCCCAAGTCAATGCCCAAACACCAACACTAAGTTACAGGAACCCAGGAGGAAGAAGGCTCTTGCACTGCACAAAGGAAACAATTTTTTTTTTAGTATATAAAAAAAAAATGGCAGCGAAGCACCTATCGCGTCTGTCATACTGTTAAGCCCTTGACTTGAACTCTCGGCCCCTTCTCACACTTACACTAACACATAGCACAAAGCCACGACCAGACCATACCAGCACCAACACCAAGAGCAGAGTGGAGAGGCGATAGAGGGAAGAGGCAGAAGTGAAGGAGCGTTAGGGTTAAGGAATAGCTTAGGTTTTTGGTACTGAGAGCCGGGGGTCGGGCACGTGGGCCTCATGCCAGAAGCCCGACCTTAAAGGCTGCCAGCGAATGCCTTGAAGCACATTAAATTCTCGCTGAACTGAAAGTAAGATTTTTTTTTTTGAATAATTATATTATTATTTTCTAGTAATATTAATTTTAGTTTTATTAATTTATTTAAAAGTATTAATACGCTTGTGTAAATTTAAATTATTTAAATAATTTTTTTTTTATAAATAATTATGAGTTTTAATTTAATTTAAGGTAAGTAAATAATTTAATTACTTTAATTTAATTAAATAAAAAGATAAGATTAAATATAGATATAAATTAAATTAAATTAAAAGATTAGTGATATATGAGTTATAAATTTAATAATATATGGTAAGATTAATATGATAATTAAAATTAATTAACTTATTTGTCATAATAATTTATGGGTAAACTGGGTAAGTAAATTAACATTATAAAATTATCATGTTAATAGTAGGCTTGAAACCTATGTCATTAATCATGTGATTAATGAATGTAATATGGTTAAGTATAAATTTTAGAGGTCCATGGGTTTTGAACCCACGACCACCCACTGCCTAAGCCTTAAGAAATGACCAACCACCAATGCGCCACACATATCACTTTTACAAAATAAATTCACATATAAATAATTTAATTATCAATAGTGGCAAGGTACTACCCTGAAGAATAATCTCTGATTATCCAAGCGTCAAGCTCACGGGACCTTACACACAACTCATCGAGCCAATCGCCGAGCCCTTCCATTCCATTCCACCAGTCAAAGTCAAACACTAAGCTTCAATGCATCGCCTCTGGCTCCCTACATCATACGACCATAAGTCAGGAAGCAATACATAACCACAGCGCACAAGCGTTAAGTTCCAATGCCGAAAGCCACTCTACAATCCTTAAAGACTCGCACCTGCAGCCACCGAGACACACAATTCAACGCATATGTACAACGCGCCAAGGAAAGCTCACGAGTCAAGCATCGAAGGATATTTAGTTGTAAGCGAAAAGTTTAAAGGACTTAGACTAGGACCAGCAGGAAGGAGGCGACATACACACTAGAAAAGTAAGCTAGAGGAATTGGCGAGTATGGTGCAAGGCTAGCATAGCTACCGGGTAAGGGAGTCAATAGTTTTCTTAGGTGAAGAAATCAAGCTTAGACGCTTAATCCTAACCCAACCAATCCCCTAAAGAGAGTAACATCTGTTTATAGACAAGTAAAGAAAAACTTATGCCTAACCCTGTTTCTAGTTTGAGTAGCACCAATTTGAAACGTCCTTGAACTCACCCTGACAACTTTGGTTGATGCTGGTTAAATCATACAAGATGGTTAGGACTCGAGGGAATTGAGGTAGGGGAGCATCGTCGCAGGCACCGCCAACACTGCCAGCGATGCCACCACCATCACCCGAACTAACTCTCATACTGTGCTCGTTGGAGGCCATAAATGAGACTTTAAAGGGGCGACAACCAGCAGGGACCGAGGTGGAACCCCCACCATCTGGAACAATTAATCCATAAGCGTCAAGGGATTCAGGGGGAGGACCTCCACCCGAAGATATCACTCGAGAATTGCAAAAGATCAAACTTCTGGAGTTTGCCGAGGGTCGCGCCAGTGAACGTGCGAAAGCATGGTTGGAAGGCATGACAAGGTGTTTTGCCTTAAGGGACTATGCGTCCAACTCAAAGTCGAAGATCACAATTTTTCAGTTAAGAGACAATGCCTTGAACTGGTGGGGCAACCTGGAAAGACAACTGCATCTTACCCCAGACACAGTATCTTGGGAACTTTTTGAGGAGAGGTTCCGAAGGAAATATCTACTAGTGTACTACGAGGAACAACAGGTAGGGGCATTTCATGCCTTAGTACAGGGAAACAGAACTGTAGAAGAATATGAGATCAGATTTATGGAATTGGTCAAATATGTTTCGTATATAGGTAATGACCAACGACAGGCAGAGCGCTTCGTCTATGGATTGAACCCTAAGATAAGAGCTATGGTGCAGATGTGGAAACCGTCTTTGGTAGCGGAAGCTGTGGAAAATGAACGTTATGTGGAGGAACACATGAACTTAACTAGAGGTACGAGACCGACCTTTCCTCATCATCTTGGATTCGTGGGGAAGGCCCCTAGGACATTTCCCAGGGGAGGGGGCTCAAGGCCACCTCCATATGGTAACAGAGTCGCACCAAGGATAGTAACCGCAGGGATTTCAATGGTAGCGAGTGCAGCATCTCGTTCTTCACCAACGACGCAGATAGGTCCACGACCATCTCAGGGAACAACTAGTAGGGGCAGGGGTTCCAGGCGAAGGAACTCGTTTCAGAGACAGTCACATAACAGTGCGCATGTTCAATCTCGTGTTACCTGTTGGGGGTGCGGAGGACCCCATTACCAGCCTGACTGCCCAGAGTTACAATCAGGATTTGCGCATAGAGAAGGAAAGGCCCCGATGGGAAGAGCAAGTAGCAGCCACCAAATTTACGCAGTGGTTAACAATCGCCAGGCCGAACATCAATCCACAGTGGTGGAGTCATCAAGTACGGTAAATCATATCAACGTTAAGATTTTATTTGATTATGGTGCTACAGATAGTTTCATTTAACCATCTCCATTAGAAAAGAGTGGGTTGGCAGCCTACGAGAACGATGACTTTAAACAAATCGAGATGGCTTCAGGGGAAAAACAAGTGGTAGGACCTAGTGTTGATAATTGTATAGTAAACCTGGGAGTGTGTACTACCAGGTTGAAGGTATATGTCACTGCTCTCAGGGTGTACAACCTAATCATTGGAATGGATTGGTTAGAAGCTCATCGAGCTTGGGTAGATTGTTTCGCAAAAAGGGTGCTCTGTGTAGACGACGAAGGAAGGCCAGTAGAGATCCAGGGCGTACGGAGAAAAGTGTCATTACGCTTTATCTCAACTATGAAGGTTAAACGATGCTTGAGGCAAGGGTGTCGACTGTATGTAGTGGAAGCAGTGAATGAAAGGAAGGGACCCTCATTAGATCAGTACCCAGTATTGTTAGAATTTAAGGATGTTTTTCCGAACGAGTTACCAGGGTTACCTCCTGGGAGGGAGCTTGATTTTACTATTGAGCTAAAACCTAGTGCAGAACCAATTTCCAAGACCCCGTATCGGATGATAGCGCCAGAACTTTGTGAGTTGCAAATGCAGTTGAAGGAGTTGTTAGACTTAGGGCTAATAAGGCCCAGTGTCTCACCTTGGGGTGCACTAGTAATTTTTGTAAAGAAGAAGGATGGATCCTTACGACTGTGTATAGACTACAGGGGCTTGAATCCTGCTACAGTGAAAAATAGGTACCCAATGTCGCGAATAGATGACCTCTTCGATCAGATGAAAGGAGCAGCGGTATTCTCAAAGATCGATTTGCGATCAGGGTATCACCAATTAAGGATTAAGGAAGGCGATATCCCAAAAACTACCTTTCGAACTCGGTTTGGACATTACGAGTTTGTCGTAGTACCTTTCGGATTGACCAATGTGCCAGCAATATTCATGAGCCTCATGAACGGCGTATTCCGGAAGTACTTAGATTGTTTTGTACAAGTCTTTCTAGATGACATCCTCATCTATTGCAAGAATGAAAGAGAACACGAGGAACACCTACGAGTAGTGTTGTCCTGCCTTAGGGAGAACAAATTGTATGGGAAGTTGTCAAAGTGTTCCTTCTTCCAGAAATAAATTCATTATTTAGGTCATATCATTTCTGATGAAGGAATCTCTGTGGACCCAGAAAAGGTAAAGGCCATTATGGAGTGGCCAGTGCCGAAAATTGCCCATGAGGTGAGAAGCTTCATGGGGCTAGCAGGTTATTATCAGAGATTTGTGGAAGGATTCTCCAAAATAGCGAAACCCATCGCCAGTTTGCATCGCAAGGGGGTCAGGTATGAATGGACTGAAGAATGTGATAGTGCATTCATTGAGCTTAAGAGGTTACTAACTAGTGCACCAATTTTACAAGTGTTGGTTATGGAAAAGGACTTCACGGTCTGCATAGATGCCTCGAAGCAAGGGTTGGGGGTCGTGCTAATGCAAGATGGAGGAGTGATAGCTTATGCATCAAGGAAGTTGAAGAAACACGAAGAGCCATACACGACTCATGATTTAGAGTTGGTAGTTGTAATGCTAGCTCTGAAACTTTGGAGGCATTATCTTGTGGGGCGAAACTTTGAGCTCAAAACGGACCATCAAAGTTTAAAACATCTCTTCACTCAAAGGGATCTGAATGCCAGGCAAAGGCGATGGAGTGAGTTTATGAGTGAGTACGATTTTGGTATTTCATACATCAAGGGAAAGGAAACTGTGGTCGCAGATGCCTTGAGTAGGGGACCACGTGTCTTCTCCTTGATACCCTTAAAAGTCAATCTGAGGGAACATGTGTTGACGCAACTCCAAGGAGACAGTTGGTATTTAGAGGTTACTTCAAACCTCCAGAGCGGGAGGTAGTTAGATCCAAAGTATGAAGGATATAGTTTGGAAGTAGATGGACTATTGAGATATCGAGGAAGGATGTACATCCCTGAAGATGGGGATATTCGAAGCATCATATTGAAGGAATCCTATAGAGCACTTTATTGTGCNTTGGTATTTAGAGGTTACTTCAAACCTCCAGAGCGGGAGGTAGTTAGATCCAAAGTATGAAGGATATAGTTTGGAAGCAGATGGACTATTGAGATATCGAGGAAGGATGTACATCCCTGAAGATGGGGATATTCGAAGCATCATATTGAAGGAATCCTATAGAGCACTTTATTGTGCGCATCCGGGTGTGAAGAAGATGTACACAGACATGAGGAAGCTCTTCTTCTGGGTAGGCATGAAGCGCGATATAGTCCATTTCGTCGCCAAATGCCTAGAGTGTCAACAAGTGAAAGCTGATCACCATCACCCGACAGGCCTCCTACAACCACATGATGTTCCTATGTCCAAGTGGGAAGTCATTTCTATGGATTTTGTTGTGGGGTTGCCGCTCACATCTCATAGACACAATGCCATTCTTGTGATAGTGGATAAGTTAACCAAGAGTGCTCATTTTATTCCGGTTAGAGACACTTATAATGTCACTGATGTGGCACATGTGTTTGTAAGCGAGGTTATCCATTTGCACGGGATACCTAAGAAGATCATTTTAGATAGGGACTCCAGATTCACTTCTAGGTTTTGGACAAGTTTGCAGTTAGCATTGGGGACTCAGTTGAACTTAAGCACAACTTATCACCCTGAAACAGATGGGCAAACTGAGAGAGTAAATCAAGTCATGGAAGACATGCTTAGGATGTATGTCATGGATAATCAAACCCAGTGGGAGAAGTACCTACCTTTGGTAGAGTTTACCTACAATAACAGTTTTCATAGCTCCATCGGAATGCCACCCTATGAAGCTCTGTATGGAAGGTCATGCAGAATGCCATTGACTTGGGATAGACTAGAAGACCGAGTAACAATTGGGCCAGAATTGATTCAAGAGATGGTGGAATAGGTGATTTAGATTAGGCAGAGACTAAAGGAAGCACATGATAGACATAAAAGTTATGCGGATGCACACAATACCGACCAAAGTTATGAAGTGGGAGACCAGGTTTTCATTCGTATCAAGCCTAATAAGAGTACCATATGGTTCGGGAAGGGGACAAAGTTGTCACCTTGATTTATAGGACCATTCAGAATACAAGAGAAAATTGGACCCGTTGCCTATTGTCTCGTACTGCCACCCCACTTGCATAAAACTCATAATGTATTTCGTGTATCTGTTTTACGTCATTATGTTGCTAATGAATCACATAAACTAAATTGGAAGGAACTGCAGGTATCGGACGTGGGAGCTCTCACGGTAGAACCATTATGCATATTGGACCGTAGAGTTCGACAGCTCGGGAATCGTCTGGTAGACCAGGTTAAGGTCCAATGGGACAAGTATAGTCCAGGATCTGCTACTTGGGAAGATGCCAAGACATTACGATGAGACTATCCCTCACTTTTTTTGACCACCTTGAGAACATGTTTCTCGGAGGAGGGGTGTATGTAACACCACCTTTTGACTTAGACAACTAGTATTACCTGAGGCCTATATACTTTATTTTCTATTCATAGTGAAACTATTAAATGATACACTTAAACTTTAAGATGTATGAACATTTATGAATGTTTAAATGTTATTGATGATGATGTATATAATGCGATCTACTATGTGAATGTTTAAATGTTATTGATGATGATGTATATGATGCGACATATTGTGAGAATGTAGATTTTATGAATGTTTAAATGCTATTAGAATGATATTGGATATGATGCAATCTATTTTGGTAAATGATAATCTTATGAATGGGTGTCGAAATTGAATAATGGGATATTATGGGATCTATTTCTAACTTGAAAACGGTGATGTTAAGTTGTTGGTACAAGGATACCGAATTGAAATGATGATGGTATGCAATTACATGATGATAATGCATAGAAATGTATGAGTTTGTGTTACAGACTAATCTACAGGTTATGGGCTATGAAATAGCTAGGGGATAATGATGATGAAAGTGGATGTCAGGACCACTAGCCAAGAAACATTATGGTATGAATATTTGTATATGAGATTATATTGGTTTGGATGCATTGCTATGATATGTGGACCAGTGCAGTATTTCAGGTGATGAGACTGCCCAAAACCGAATAAATGATGACAAAACTCCCAGCAACATGGTGCCACTGTATATTCCATTGTAGGGTGTGGAACCTAGTTATGATTAGGAGGGGTGGAGGCATTTCCCACTATGTATCCTCCGAAACCTGAAGTCATGGGAGGACGGTGTTAGCTCATGCTCCCTAAGACGTGTGATGATGACTGTCAGTTGCCTGCTGGAGAAGCTTGGTCGAGATAGTGACACTTTCGCTTACGGGTTCTATTTGGAGTTAGGTCAATTTAGTTGACGCTCCAGGATAGTCCAACATAGGAAGGATAGGAATGGAGATGGAAGTAAGTTAGGGAGGAAGGATGAGTAGAAATAGTTGAGAAAGTATGGAGATTTGTCTGATGGTGAAATTTAATGTTTTCCCTTCTAAAAAGAAAATGTGTATATATGAATATTCATAATTACGTAACTAAACGACAGTTGTCGAAATAAAATTGTTGAACCGGATAATTGTAATTAAAGGATTTCTCAAACATTTGTTTGGTTTATTGTCTTTTATAAAAGACTAGTCTTGTTGATTGGATTGGATGCATACATAAATTACTAAAGGGTGATAGTTATTGATTATTAGTACATGCACGAGACTTGTATGTACTAGCTACACATGCATTTCTTGTACATATAAACTAGTATGTATGAGTTTTCGTGATTACTTACTAATAGTGTCGGTTACTTGTTATGAATGTGTGAACCATGTTTCTTTTCCTCTGTACCATGAGATACCTTAACTTCGGGACGAAGTTTCCTGAAGGGTGGGTGTATGTAACAACCCTGGTTAAATAGATGCATAAGGATGATTAATTATAATTAATTTGATAATCTGACTGTCCTAATATGTTTA
>JASDQU010403004.1:0-10753 GCA_032191745.1 Picea mariana | reverse complement strand
TTCATTTTTAGAGGGTCTGAAAAGGGCTTAAAAGGAGACCCGTTATTTTTTGGGAGTCCTGAGGGTGAGACAAAGAGTGAAAAAGACTCATGCAAATGAGGCTCAAACTCATATTCAGGAAAGACTATACGGACTCCCAAGCCTACAGTGTTTTTAGAAATGGCATGGACACCATAATGAAACTAGGACCTACCTAGGGCATCCATGTTCTGGTAAGCTCTACCACCAAGTTGCGACACTTCTAGAGAAGATATGATGGTTCCATGTCACAACATGATGGGATCGATCCTATAGTAGAAGAAAAAGACAACGAGATGCAAAAGTTGGGGTGGTAACCTAACCTATATGCTCAAGTTGATTTTTGATTTTTTTTTTTATATTTTTTACGGACCGTCAATATTTTCTCAAAACTCAAAAAAAATTGTCCCAATACCTGATCAAATCCCTCCCATATAACTCTTGGATCACTCTAAATGGTTTTTGGTATAAAGAAACTGACAAGGGAGGCCAAAAAAGTGACAAAAAGAGGCCAAAAAGTCTATAAATAGAAGCTGGCAGCGCATTATCACCATTGCTGATTTGGAAATTGACTCTGGAGACAAAAGACCCCCTTTGCAAAAAATAGTGATTCCAGGAGCTACAGTGGACAAAATGAAATTCTGCTTGGACCAAGTAAGTACAAATTCCCTTATCTAGTTATTCAATACTTCAAATTTCGTTATTTAGCTTATTTTTTGGGTGGGCATCAACCTTAAAAAGGTCAGCCCTAGGTACACGTGAGCTGTCTCTAGACAGGCTGCGTGTACATCCGGGCAGAGTAAAGTCTGCCTGTGTGTACACGCGACTGTCACCTCTACAGCCCGCGTGTACCGCCCTTTTATGATGAAAAAGCAAAGTAAAAGGAAGTATTGACCCTCCTTTACCTTGTTGTGTTGGAAGGATGTGTGTCCAGTGGAGGGAAAGGGAGCATGAGGTAATCGGTGAGTTGGTTGCTACAGATTCGAATGTCATGGCCATGTTAATGCAATGCAGTTTACCCAAATTCTTTCTATGTCCATTTATGTGCATGCAACCAAGGCTACTGAATGCCTTGATTGACTACTGGCACCCTGATGCAGAGGCATTTATGCTAGAGGGGAAATCACTGGTGCCCACCACCAAGGATATCTAATTTCTGACTGGCCTCTCAAGGAGAGGGGAACCAGTCAACTTCCATACTTTTCTTGCGAGGCCGAGCAAGATCTAGGAATTAATAGTGTTAGCGATAATTCTTCTCATGGGTTCAAGAGCATTCAGGTCTGCAAGTTGTACAAAACGCTTAAGCGTAGCGCAGGAGGATCCCTGTTTTTTTCCAAGTAGCAGGTCAAGCGAGTGGGAAAAGTGTCGTTGGCATTATCCAAGGTCGATGATCTCGCGAACTTGGGAGTTCATAGGGTAAAGACCCAAGTATTGGGTACTCAAGTCGCGAGGATGCGAGAAGTGAGAAGGTGAATAGCCGTTGGATCTGGATCAAGGAGAACCCTTGGATCCGCATGTGGGAGCGTGTATCGAGGCCTCGCAAGAAAAGGCTCGAGAATTTGAGCGCAGGGATCGTGAGATTGCGAGAAGCGATATCTCGACAGCTAGAGGCAGTGGGGGCCATAACAGAGTCGGCGAGTGGAATACAGGTGGCACGAAGCCTCAGGATCTCGCCATGAGAAGTCCTGAAGTATTGTTGTTTGGATCCGTGAGACACGAGGTGCCGAAGGCATAACGGCCTAGGCCCACAGCTTTGCCGAGAAGATCTCAGCCGTCCATCTGAAGTGGACACATGGCACGCGATTGGGGCTCCTTGCTTCCTCGACCCTCGCAACTCTAAAGATCGAGGACCAGCCTCTTCCAACCGCGAGTCACGAAGTGCCGAGGGCATCCAAGGCCTAGGCCCACAGCATCACCGAGAAGATCTCAGTCGTCCGTCAAAGAGGGACACGTGACGAAGTGTCGAGGGAATCTCAGACCAACCTCTCCCAGCCGCGAGTCGTGAAGTGCTAAGGGAATCTCGGACCTAGGCCCACAAAGGTATCGAGATAAGTAAGAGCCGTCAGATCTCCGAGGGACATGTGGCACATGATTGGGCTCCTCGCCTTCTCGCCCCTCGCAAATTTGAAGCAGAAAGACTAGCTCCTCCCAGCCATGAGACGCGAAACACCTAGAGCATATGGTCACAGCCCATAGTCACTTGAGGAGAGGAAAGAGCTGCATAAAGAAGGCACAAAGTGCCAAGTTTAGTCACAGAGAAGATCATCACAACCTCCAGGTGCCGACGGACCCGATTTTAACATTGTTTCAAGTATTGAAGTAAATGATGGCAGGCGCGGGTGGTTGAGACTTCCTCTCATTCATTAAGTAAGGGAATGGAGGTTCTGGCAAGCCGTCTGCCTGAGGAGGTCCTGTGTATCGATTTTCTCATAGAGGCCATGCCGAAGACCTCGATTCAACAGAGATGTCTGCGCATGCTAGCCCGACACTTAATGGCTCAACTACTCTCCTTACAGGAGCCATGCGTAGTTAATATGGTGCTTAAAAGAAGATATCAGTATGAGTTGGCTGAAGTGAAGTGACACCAAGCCTTGGGTGACTCGGCACTCCTCTGTGAGGAGATTTTTCCTGAGTATATAGACTCAGTCTTTGTATTTTGTAAGACATCGATGGTAGAGCAGAGCTCCCTACTGTAAAGTTTTAACTGATATTCTACTTTGTGGGTTATGCATCTGTATATGAGACACCTTGTTTTATGACAGACAGTTTTTCTTGCTCCATCTAATTTTCATCTCATAGAGAGTTCGTGATTGACTGAGTTGCGTGAATTATTGCAGTTATGTTATGATAAATGATTTATCATTGCACTATTGTATTCTCTGGTTTTCTGTATTTAAGTGCAAGAAGACCTTGCATTTGGATGCCTTCTTCTACAGTCTGTTAGGAACCTGTCGTTCATAACAGACCTTCGCCCTCTTCTCGTATAAGTCTTCCGCCTGTTCACCCTTTACCACAACTCACTGTCTAAAGTTTATATAAGACCTCACTCACCTATGCATGCCTGGCCTAGTTTGGAGTTGGAATGATATCGTTTTGAGTTGGATTCCATTTGGTCACCCCATCTATAAACAAACGGTGACATAAAACTGATGGGCATCAGGCTCTGCTCCTGCTAGCAATCTAGGAGTGACTTCTGACGCTAACATTTCTGGCGCTGTTGCCGGGGACGAAGTTGAATATTTTCCCCGGGATTAAACTACAACGATCAGGTGATTCTGAAGGTGCATCAGATATCAGAACTATTGAGATTTCTATTGTGCACCTGGCGACTCCATTGTGACGACTCCACTGGAGCGAACCCACTGTTTTAATTGTGGCTTCCAGAGGCAGGCATATGTGGTCACATCCACAACTGCCTCTAGCTACACCTATAATTGACCCGGAGGTGGTTCTCAGAAAAGGAAAGGCCCCTAAAGAAGAAGCTTCCACCGCCGAAATAGGTAATCCGCCTTTTCCTTTTGTAAGAGCTCCTTTTTATTCTCCTCAGTTTCTTGATAGACCTCCTTCAGAGGTTTCTCGTTTCCTGAATTTTGGGAGTGTTCCTGCTGATTTTTCCCCTCCTGGTCTGGTACTAGAGGGAGAAATCCTTGTCACTCCCCTCTCCTTTGAAGCTGTTTATCGTCGCAGACCCACAACCGCAGAAGGTTTCCCCACTCCTGCACAAGGAGCAGCACCTGCTGACTTGAGCTTGTTATCCTTCTCCTTAAACCCACTCTCATTTCCCACAGCCCCTTCGTGAACTCCTTCTCCTCCAAGTTCTTCACCACCTAATATTCCTATGGCTGGTGCTAATCCCCCTATGACCAGAATGGAAGCTATTATAACTGCTAGGTATGATCCCCTTGTGTTACCTCATCCCCTCAATGCCCTCCCGGCAGATGGTTACGTCAAGCAACTACCCAAATTCATGGGTGAGGGGGATGTAACTGCAGATGAGCACCTAGAAGCCTTTTACAGTTTCACAGATGACAATGTCATTATGCATGCAGACGTATGGATGAGAATTTTTTTCCACAGTATCCAAGGAGAGGCTAGAAAATGGTTCAAGGCCCTGCCTCTTGGATCTATTGATGGGATCAAAGTACTAGACAATGCCTTTTTGAGGCAATGGGGAGATAAAAAGGATTTCATGTATTACATGACGGAGTTTGGGTCGTTGAAGAGAAAGGTAGGAGAGTCTGTCTCCGACTTCTCCAAGAGATTTAATAAAATGTACAACAGAATCCCTACCGAGATAAATCCCTCCGAAGCCTTTGCAAAGATCACTTAATCTAGCGCTTTTGATCCTGATTTCTGCCTACTGTTGAGAGAGAGAAGAGCCACTACCCTGGACCTCATGCAGGATGCAGCCGTGGAAGTAGAATCTAACATATTGGCTGTTGACCGACTCAGGAACGCTGCTGGTAGAAACATATCCAAGAAAAGGCCTGAAGCCTCCCCATCCAGTTCCTCTCCCCTTCCCCATCAGATAGATGAGACAGCTAGAACACTAAAATAACTTGCTGCCAAGATAGAAAGGTTGGAATTAGAAGGGAAGCCCATGTACAGAAATCCCCAGAACACTGATAATAGAGGGTTCAGACGACCTGCTAACAATATGCCTCAGGTTTTCCCAAGGGAACAAAGGGGAAAGGACAGAGAAGATCAAAGGGTTCAAGCCCCCCTCCAAAATAACCTAGTTGATCATGAGGAAAGAGAGGAGATAGATGAGTTTGGCCCTGAAATTCACTGTATTGAAGAAGCTCCCCCTTTTCCCCATTTGACGCAGTCCGCATATGAAGAATCACTGATGAGTGCTCAAATTCATGAGTTGGGGAAAGAACAGAGGGTCGGTCACACTTCTAACAGATATAATCTCATATCGAGAAGGAAAGAAGGAGACTTTGACAGTTCAGACCAGCCCCTCATAGCAGATAGGCCTACTAAAACTGTGGCAGCCACAACTAAAGAAAAGAAGACTCAGAGTGTTTCACCAGCAGCCAAAGAGCCTGTCACTGAGGTAAGAGAAGCTCCTAAACCTACCCCCTCCTTCAATTTTGAGCATGAGATTCAGAAGATCAGAATTCCTATACCTCTCTCTGAGCTAGTTAAAAATGAGGATTTCAAAAGGTCCCTCTCCAAGTTTCTACAATTTGAATCCCCCCATCCTCCCTCTGACTCAATAAATCTTCAATATAGTCATCTTAGGGCCCATGGTAGAAGATAGAGATGATTCATCCCCTCCCTTCTACACATCCCTGAATATACATGATAAAGTGCTGCATAACTGCCTCATGGACTCAGGGGATTCCCATAACCTTATCCCCAAAATAGTAATGGAAGAGCTGGGATTAGAAGTGACCAGGGCCTACCATGATTTATACTCTTTTGATTCCAAGAGAGTGTAGTGCCTAGGAGTCATCAAAGACCTGGCGGTTTCCCTGTTTCAGCTGCCCATGAAAAGTGTGGTCATGGATATTGTGGTAGCTGACATTCCCCCCAAATTCGGTATGCTATTGTCTAGATCGTGGATCAAAAAACTGGGAGGAACACTACAGATGGATCTCACATATGCCACCATTTCGGTCTTCGGAGGGGAACAAAGGAGATTATACAGAGAAGCCTAGCTAGCCTATATTGTCAGCGATGAAGCAGACCCTACCAATAACCCTATCTTTGCACTTGACACTGACTTGGGGTCTAGTTTGCTGCAGCTTACCGATGCCCCTGAAATATCTTTACTAATCAGAAAACATCCCAGCCCTGATCATCCAATTTCCCCTCAAACCTCCCCTGCGTGGAAGATGTTTTTTGACGGAGCTTCTTCTAGCGAAGGCGCTGGCGCTGGAGTGGTTTTCATATCACCTTGTCAAGAAGTCATGTCCCTGTCATACAAGCTGGAATTCGAAGCCACCAACAATGTGGTAGAGTATGAAGCCCTTGTTTTGGGTATGAGGGTGGCAAAGGAAATGGGAATCAAAGAGATAGCAATATTTGGAGATGCTGAGTTGATTATTCAGCAGGTAAGGAATGCTTATCGTGCCCAAAATCCCCAACTCATAAATTACTGGAATGAAGCATGGGACCTTATTGATAATTTCTTCTTGGCTTTTAACATTTCTTTCATTCTGAGGGCAGAGAATACTTTGGCCGATTCTTTAGCTATTTCAGCTAGTGGGCTCAAATTTCCTCTGCCGCCTATGGTAGAAAATGATGTTGATATAAGATATAGGCCCTCAGTGCTAGACAATGTCAAGCATTGGAAGGTGTTTGAGGATGACTCTGAACTCAAAAGGTTTCTCCAATCAGTCGACGAATTTTTCGCATTGCATATTGACCAGGATACCGACCTGGAAGATGACCCTCATCCTGAGGAGTTTTTAAATAAAATCGCCAATCATCAGATCATTCAACTGCCAAGCAATCACATCCCGAGAGGACTTGTCCCTTTAGAAAGATTGTTCGATGGGAATGATGTGACAGTAAAGGGCAAGGTCTCAAACGAAGATGTCAAGACAACCGAATGCAACATTGGCACTCCAGAGGAGCCCAAGTTCGTTAAATTATCAAGTAGTCTGACCAGAGAACAGAGGGTCGAGTACACGGAGTTGCTCAAAGAGTTCGCCGATGTGTTTGCATGGACATATGAAGACCTCAAGATGTACGACACATCTGTCATCGAGCACAAGATCCCACTAAAGGAAGAGGCTAAACCATTTAGACAGAAGCTGAGACAGATAAATCCCATGTTGCTACCTGTCATGGAGAAGGAAGTTAAAAAGTTGTTGGATGCACGGATCATTGTCCCATTGAGATATTTCGAGTGGGTGGCCAACTTGTTCCCAGTAAGGAAGAAAAGCAGGGAAATTGGGCTTTTTGTCGATTTTAGAAACCTGAATAGAAGCTCAAAGAAAGACAATTACCCCTTACCTAAGATGGAACACATATTGCAGAGGGTAACTGGAGCATCTAGGATATCCATGATTGATGGGTTTTCGGGGTATAATCAAATATCAGTCATGCCTGAGGACAGAGAAAAGACAGCCTTCACCACTCCTTGGAGCACATTCGTGTATGCCAAAATGCCTTTCGGATTGATGAATGCAGAAGCAACGTTTCAGCGAGCTATGGATATAGCGTTCATCGGGGAGAAGGACCAATTTATGGTAATCTATCTGGATGATATCACATTCTTCTCCAGGACAGACAAGGAGCACCGCTGTCATATGAAGAGAGTCTTCTTCAAGTGTCGAAGGTTTGGCCTATCCCTGAACCCCAAGAAATCTTTGTTTTCTATGAAGGAGGGGAAGTTGTTAGGCCATATAGTGTCAGCAGAGGGAGTGAGGATTGATCCTAGAAGGGTAGAAGAAATTCAGACCCTTTCACTTCCCCGGTCTAAGAAAGAGGTCCAGGCATTTCTAGAAAATATTAACTTTCTGAGGAGATTCATCTCAAATTTTGCTAAACTGGTAAAACACATCACAACAATGCTCAGAAAGGGAAGCAAAGTGAGATGGACCGCTGAGCCCCAGACATCTTTTGACAAAATAAAAAGGGCATTGACTGAGACACCTGTGCTTATCAGTCCTGACTATTCCAAGGAGTTCCTAATTTTCTCCTTTGCTTCTTTTGATACAGTGGCGGTAGTCTTATTGCATAAAAATGAGGAAGGGCGTGAGCAGCCCATCGCTTTCTTCAACAGAGCACTAAGAGATGCAGAGAGAAGATATGAAATCATGGAGAAGCAGGCCTATGCCTTAGTGAAAACTCTTAAAGCTTTCAGAGTCTATGTCTTACATTCAAAAGTAACAGCATATGTTCCTTCATCTTCTGTGAAGGACATCCTTGTGCAGCCCGACATAGATGGGAAAAGAGGCCGATGGATTGCAAAGATCCTAGAATTTGATCTTGAGATTAAGCCCACCAAGTTGATAAAGGGGCAAGATTTGGCCAAGTTGCTGGTTGAATCTAATTGTAAAGCCTTAGGGATTAGCTTCATCAATGAGAAAGCCGAGTCATCTAACAAGAATTTTCAGGGTGCCTTGTCCCTAGCAACATGCTCCTGGTACAAGAATATCTTGTACTTTCTGCAAGAATTGAAGCCCCCCGATGGAATGAGAAAAAGCAAAGCAAGGGCTCTAAAGCTCAAGGCGGTCAGGTATTGCCTCATCGACCAAACCTTGTACTAGAAGGACCCTCTAGGAGTATTTCTGAGATGCCTGGACCCACAGGAGGCCCAGAAGGTTACGTCTGATTTCCATAGCGGTCTTTGTGGAGGTCATCATTTCTGGAAGACCACAGCCCAAAAGATACTCCAAGCTGGGTATTATTGGCCCACATTGTTCCCCGATGTTTGTAGGGAGATCAGAACTTGCACCAAATGTCAAAAGTTCTCAGGAAAGCAGCAGCTCAAATCGCTGCCATTGAAGCCCATAGTAGCTTCGACACCTTTTCAGCAGTGGGGGTTGGACTTCATCGGAGAGATTCATCCTCCCTCAAGTGGTTAGCATAGATGGATCCTGACTGCAACAGATTATTTCACCAAGTGGATAGAAGCTGTCCCCACCAGAAGTGCATCACGCAAAGTAATTATCAGCTTCCTGGAGGATATCATAGCCCAATTTGGCTGTCCCAGTAGAATCGTCACCGATAATGCTGCTCCTTTCAAATCTGAGCCTCTAATTAAGTTCTGCAAGTAGTTCCAGATCTCGCTAATTCACTCCACCCCCTACTATCCCCAGGGCCATGGTTTAGCGGAATCCTCAAACAAAATCCTGATAAAGATCATCAAAATATTGTTAGAGGATAACAAAATAGCCTAGGATTCAAAGTTGAAATTTTCTATGTGGGCTGATCAGGTCATGAAGAAGAAGTCTCTGGGCACCTCGTCGTTTCAGCTAGTCTACGGAGCAGAGGCGGTTTTCCCTACCCAGCTCGCCTTACCTGTGGTGAAGTTCTTTCAAGACTATGAGGGAGAACCAGATCATATGATCAGAAGAATTCATCAGATAGTGGAAGTGCAGCAGAGTAGAGAACAAATGAGGGACATAGCTTATAGTCATCAGCAGAAGATCAAGCAGGCTTTTGACAGAAAAGTCAAGAAAAAGGAGTTTGAGATCGGGGATTTAGTATTCAAGTGGGACACACCAAGACAGAATAAAGGCAAGCACAACAAGTTCGACGCCCTCTGGATTGGCCCCTTTAAAATCTCTGAGATTTTCTCCAACAACACCTACGGGTTGCAGGATCTGGAGGGTGAAGAGGTTTTCAATATCCCAGTGAATGGGCATTGTCTGAAAAAATGTTTTATTTGAGCCTTAGACGGCTCCTCTATTTGTAAATATTGTTTTTTATTTCTTTGTTTAGTTTCTTTTTGTATGTTTTTGGCCTAATAAGTGACTCCATAGCCCAACAACAAGGCACTGAAGCTGCGTAATAAGTTCTTAGAGCATCACAGAGATGACTCTATCCCCCATGGAGCCTATGTTAGCGATAATTCTTATCACGGGTTCAAGAGAATTAGGGTCTGCAAGTTGCACGAAATGCTTAAGCGCAGCGCGAGAGGATCCCTATTTTTTTCCAAGTAGCAGGTCAAGCGAGCAGGCAAAGTGTCGTCGGCATTATCCAAGGTCGATGATCTCGTGAACTCAGGAGTTCGCAGGGTAAAGACCCAAGTATTGGGTACTCAAGTCACGAGGACGTGAGAAGTGAGAAGGTGAATAGCCGTTGGATCTGGATCAAGGAGAACCCTTGGATCTACACGTGGGAGTGTGTATCGAGGCCTCGCAAGAAAAGGATGAAGAATTTGGGCACAGGGATTGTGAGATTGCGAGAAGCGTTATCCCAATAGCTAGAGGCAGTGGGGGCCATAGCAGAGTCAGCGAGTGGAATACACGTGGTACGAAGCCTCGGGATCTCGCCGTGAGAAGTCCTGAAGTATTGGTGTTTGGATCCGCGAGACGTGAGGTTCCGAGGGCATCCCGGCCTAGGCCCACAGCTTTGCCAAGAAGATCTCAGTCGTCCATATGAAGTGGACACCTGGCGCGTGATTGGGGCTCCTCACTTCCTCGCCCCTCGCAACTCTAAATATCGAGGACCAACCGTGAGTCGCAAAGTGCCGAGGGCATCTAGAGCCTGGGCCCACAACATCACCGAGAATATCTCAGCCGTCCATCAAAGAGGGACATGTGGTGAAGTGCCGAGGGAATCTCGGACCAGCCTCTCCCAGCCACGAGTCGTGAAGTGCCGAGGGAATCTCGGACATAGGCCCACAAAGGTATCGGGAGAAGTAAGAGTCATCAGATCTCCAAGGGACACGTGGCACGTGATTGGGCTCCTCACCTTCTCGCCCCTTGCAACTTTGAAGCAGAAGGACTAGCTCCTCCCAGCCGCGAGACGCGAAGCACCGAGAGCATAGGGTCACAGCCCATAGTCACTTGAGGAGAGGAAATAGCTGCATAAAGAAGGCCCAAAGTGCCAAGTTCAATCGCAGAGAAGATCATCGCAACCTCCAGGTGCCAACGGACCCGATTTTAACATTGTTTCAAGTATTGAAGTAAATGATGGCAGGCGCGGGTTGTTGAGACTTCCTCTCATTCATTAAGTAAGGGAATGGAGGTTCTGGCAAGCCATCTGCCTGAGGAGGTCCTGTGTATCGATTTTCTCATAGAGGCCATGCCGAAGACTTCGATTCAAC
>JASDQU010403001.1:7665-18418 GCA_032191745.1 Picea mariana | reverse complement strand
TGTCCATCCAGATCCATGATCCTATGATGAAGGGAAGAAGTGGAATCTCTAGGGCATGGAATCTATAAGAAACTCCATGGACCCAAAAGCAAAAGAAAAACATGAAGAAGAACATGAAGATTCCAAGAAAGAAAGAGGAACCAGAACAACTAGTCATTGTATCAAGAATCACAAGATTATCAGCCTGATAAAAGAAATCAAGTAGAAGAACTATAAGTCATGATAAAGAACAGTGTATAGAAGACTTATGAATAAAATAATTGCAAGATATAGAACCAAAGGTTCTCCTAGATGGAGGGAGAATACTATTATGATTACTTGTTCCAGTAAACCAGACTTATCTCTACATAAGTCATTATATCATTTGCAACATCCATGAGTTGAAATTCTACATCAGATGAATGCAAAGAATGTTCTCCAGAGAAATTGAATAAAGAGCATATGAAGAGAAATCTAAAGACCTCGAGGCATATCAGAAAGAGACTCTTGTACATAGATAGAAGAAGATAACTTGGTGGAGNCAATAGAAGCGTGGAGAAGATTTCCTTTGATTAGTGTAGGAAGAATGGCCCAGGGTGAGGAATGGTCCATGCTCAGAAATCAGAAACAATCCTTCTTCCTTGTTTGAGAAGAATAGGGCAGATAGCCCATTGCTGATGAGGGCATATATTCTTTCAAATCTCACAAACGTGAGTCAAAGATTGGCCCAGATGATTTAGTTTATCTTTAACAATATTTTTCTGTGCAGGATGGCATCAGATGATTGTTATGGAAACTACTTATCTCCAGACAATAGAGATATATTATTGTGGTGGATATGTTCCACTATTTTGAGGCAGATATTATTTCATAGCTCACAAATGTGAGTGAAATATTAGCCCAAACAAATCAGTTTATATCATAACATTGTTTCTGTGCAGGTTGCTATCAGATGTTTGTTATGAAGATAGTAGATATAGACTACTGTGGTGGATATGTTCCTTGTGAGGTAGATATTCTTTCAGAACTCACAGATGTGAGTGAAAGATTGGCCCAAATAATTCAGTATATATCATAACATTGTTTCTATGCAGGTTGCTACTAGATGTTTGTTATGAACACTGTATGACAATAGATGAAGATTACTGTGGTGGATATGTTCCACTGTTTGTGACTATATCATGTTGATCAAGTACTTGTGTGTTACTTGGTGTGGTAGTGAACCACTGGATTGTGGTTAAGTACTATGGATAGACACAGTTGTGTTCTATTTCTATTCTAACTACCTTGAAGACTATCAACAGTTTATTGGAAATAATCACCATCCAGACAAATGATGAACACAGATTTTCCAGATAGGAAATTGGTTCAGAGAATTTACTCCTTTAGATTATAAGAGTGGCTCTTGTATCACTCTATGGTGTGAGTGACTTATCCAACATCATTTCTAATTACTCAGATGAAGTATAGTTTCAAGAGACGATGCAGTTGATGGTGATGGTGATTCTCATGATCTAGCCATGAAATAGTCTAGATGACTATATTGATGCTACCGGGTAAATGATATGTTTTGTTCTCAAGTCCATTACTTGTAAATACCTCCCTATCTAGGAGGGAGTGTTAATATTGTGGTAGTTGCGAGAGGTATTTACCTCCACATATGAACCTGATGAGAATAGAAGACTGCGTAAAGAAAGAGAAAACCCTAATGAGTTGGCTAATAACCCTAGAAAGTCTTGTCGGCTCAATAAGATAATTATATTAGGTTATTAGCCTCTAAGACAAGAAGTTGGCCAGAAATAATAATTATATACTGAACAGACACATATCCAGAAGGAGAAATCAGCCCCAAAAAATCTGGCAGAGCCAGTATAAATATAGGGCGCCACTTCTCATTTGACAGCATCTCAGAATTGCAGACAACAAGTGGTGCGCACTGCAGTTCCTAGTTTGGTGCGCACATGTGGAGGAGAGCTGCAGGTGCAGCTGCTGTAGCTAGTAGTTTCAGTATTGGCTTGGACTATCTCTTGGCTAGGGTTTGGACTATCTGATCATCTCTTTGTGATGCACTATCCTTGGGGAAAAGGTGTGCTACCCTTTGTTTGGCTATCTAGCATAGGGTTTGCTTCTAAAGAAATTCTCAGTCAAGGTTAAGATGCTCGGAGAGTGGCTTCAGCCTATGGTTGGGTGACAAGGGTATCGTCAATGGTAAAATGAGCACACCATCTTCTATATTCTAATAGAAGTATCCTGCCACCTGGCTGTAGTGGGCTTCCTAGATCATCTTCGCTCGCTCACTTGAGGGAACACATATATGGCCTAGACGACACAATAACCCATCCTGAAGATAGAAATTATCGACAACTGCCTTTGGACCCAACATTTGGTAGGTGGTGGCGAAGTCTAGGTCTGTCTCATAGAGTTGGGGTTATCTAGAGGTCTCATGGCCACAGGAGTCTAGCACTGTGGTGAGTGCCACGACTGGTGGTCTACTGAGGCAATCACCGAAACAATTGGTGCTTCCTATTTTATACTTGATGTTGAGGTGGAATTGTTGCAAGTATGTGGACCACTTTTGATGGCGATTATTCTACAATTTTCCTTGTGTCTGCATGAACTGCAGTGGCTTATGATCAATGTGGATGACTGTCTCTCTCCCAAGAATGTAATGTCTCCACTGGCGGTAGGCTTGCACAATGGAGTACATTTATTTGTCGTAAGTAGGGTACTTACAGACAACATCTGATAGTGTCGCACTATGATAGGCCATGGGGTGGTTGTGCTACATGAGAACGACACCCATAGCATAGTTTGAAGCATCGGTCTCAATCTCAAAGAATTGTTGTAGGTCTGGTAGTGAAAGTACTGGGGTTGAGCACAAGAGCTGCTTCAAATCATTGAACACTTTTTTTGGGGGCTGACCCCACACAAATTTCACCTTACCACCATCCCTGGTTATTTGGCTGAGGGTCCATGCAATATGGGAGAATCCCAACACAAACCTACAGTAGAAATTGGCAAGGCCCAAGAAGCTCTGAAGCTCAGTGAGTTTGGTTGGGGCTGGCCAGTAACGGATGACTTGGATCTTGGTTGGATCCACATGTACGTCATGTTGATCAATGATGTAGCCTGGGTAATGGAACCTGTCCATGCTGAAGGATAATTTTTCCAAGTTGGTGTATAGCTTGTGTTGCCGCAGGGTGTGCAAAACCTGCTAAATATGTTGCAAGTGTTCGGCCCAAGTCTTGCTATAAATGAGAATGTCATCAAGATACACCACTACAAAAGTATTGGTGAATGGTCGTAGGCTATCGTTCATCATCCTCATGAAAGTGTCTAGAGCGTTTTTCAGACCAAAGGGAATGACCAACCATTCAAAAAGGCCTTCCTTTGACTTGAAGGTGGTATTCCATACATCTGTCTGTTCTATCGGGACCTGGTGGTAGCCATACTTCAAATCAATCTTACTGAAGTATTTGGCCCCCATGAGTTGATCAAGGAGGTCATCGATTTGAGGAATCGGGTACCAGTTTCTAACTGTGACTTTATTCAGAGCTCGATAATCAATGCAAAGTCACCAAGTTCCATCTTTCTTTTGTACCATCATGATTGGGCTCCCGCAAGGTGATGAGATAGGACAGATGTGCCCCTTGTGGAGCAATTCTTGGATTTGTTGCTTGATCTCCTCATTCTCTAACAGAGAGAGGCAATATACCAGCCCATAGGGAAGAGGTGCATCGGGGGTCAGATCGATAGGGTGCTTGACTTGGTAGTACAGAGGTACCCCGGTAGGTGAGGAGAAGATATCGTAGTATTCTTCCACAACCTTATCTACTTGATTCTGTTGTGTGGAGAGCTCAGTCGCAGAGACCCTGGATGTGGCTGTGATTTTTATCTCATTCTAAGAGAGAATCATGAAGAAGAAAAACTTCCCCGTCTGAGAGATGACCTTCCTACATTGCTTAGTAGATATCAAGGAAATAACACTAAGTGGGAGAGCCTCGGGTATCCTGTACAATTTCATGTTCAAAGTAATAATAACACTACGAGGCCTAGACTCATATACAACATGACGTTTCCATAAATAAGGTTGGCCCAAAAAAACATCACAAACTTCGAGAGGGGAAACATCACACAATACCTCATCTTTGAAGGGCTTGATACCATATGATAGTCGACACTGTTGGATGACGTGGAGATCGCTTCCTTGGTGGAGCCATCCAATGGTGTAGGGTTGTGGGTGCAGTTTTGTTGGCAGGGCCAGCCACTTGATGACCTCTGCTAAGATGAGGTTCTTTTGGCTACCACTATCAATGATGAAGTGTAGTGGGGTTCCTTTTACCCACATCTCTGAATGGAAGAGGTGCTCTCCTTCTTCTGGCTCATCCGGTTCACCATGTTGGAGCTTGGTGGTACCAATGGTGGCATTGGGTTCTACGTCAATGATCCATCTTCCCCTTTTTGGTTATGACTCAGAGTCATAACCCACATCTGATTCAGAGGCTTTCACTTTGGCTACCAGCATCTTCTTTGAGCAACAATTAGCAGTGTTATGCCAAGGGCTCTTATGGAAGTCGCACCACTTCCCGATATCTTTCTTTGTCTTTCCGGTGTCCTTATTTGCTTGCAGCTTGGACTGGTTTTCCTGATACTATCCATCTTTTCTCTATCCTTTGTTCTGTGGGTTGGGGCCGCCCTTTCCTAGATTTTGTTGTGAGGGGTTTCCCGACCTAAATTGTTGCATCTTTTTTTTGAGCTTCTGCTCAATTTTGACAACATATTGGTAGGCCACACCCAAGGATGAGATGTCCAAAAATTCCATTTCGGTCTAGATGTATCTATGCAGAGCACCATGATACTTGAGCACCAAATGTCTCTCTGAATCTTTGATACCCATCTTGGTGCGCAAGGTATGGAAGATATTTGTGAAATCTGGCACTGCTTGGTCTCTTTCTTACCGCAGTGTGGTCCATTTGGTATACAAGTCATCATAACTTCCGACAACGTAGTATTGTTCCTTAATAGCATCCTTGAAGGATTCCCAGGTGGGAGTGACTGTAAATAATGATGGTTCCTCTGTTTCCTTTTGCTCATCAAAGTTTTCCCACCAATCTTTGACATGGGGAATGACTTTGAGGAGTGCAAAAGTAATCTTTTCTCTATTCGAAAAGTTATGGACAGAGAAATACCTTTATAGTAGATTCAACCACTTTTCTACAACATCTGCATCTATCTGACCTTTAAATATAGGAATATCAAAGTTTATTTGTACCTTGAAGGTGTCGGTGCCTCCGCTCAAAGAAGATGTGTCACCTGTTGGTAGTCGCCAAAGGATTTGTGCGAAATTATCCATCATCTCGTTCCTCTATTGCATGAGGGCTTCCTCAATCAACAGTTTGAAAGGATATCCTGTCCTGTCATATTTCTTTTCTCCTTCCATGAGAGGTCACTTGAGTGTGCGAGAGCCTTTGTCCTCAAGAGAAACAAGCCCGAGACCCAAATCTTTGTACTCCGACCTCGTTGGGGACATGCATTAAGACGACAAGGAGCAGAGTGCTCTGATACCACTGATCTAGATTTTATGAGAAGAACAAAATGACTACAGATTATTACCAGATGCTTAACACAGAATAACAAAGATATAGTAAAACTAGTTTTCTATTCAATAAGGACATAAGCTGAAACTGTAAAATGCAGCGGAAAACAAGCTTGCTGGAATGGTGGTGGCTTATCTCTGAGAAGAGATGTGATGGTTGCACTCATTCGCAAGAAGATGATTACAATGAGGCTCTTAAGGCCTTTTTACAATAAGCAGGAGTTTCAAAAACCCTAAACATCCAAAAACCTAACCCTAGGAGATGAAGCGCCAAAATTCATGTGGGCCCTATTTGGGTAAGTCAGTACATCAACTTCCCGGGGTCGTAACTTTTGCATACGATCTCCGTTTTAGGCATATGATAGCCCATTGGAAATATCTAGCCGAGGACTACAAAAATTGCACAAAATTTCATCATGAAATTTTGTGACCACAACATACCCCAAAAAACATCATTTAGGGCCTCAAAACATCTCCAGAAGTTCAGGACCCAAAAAACTGCTAAAAATAGTAAATTATCAAAATTGCTAGAAAGTTGTTTTGAGCCAGCTAGAAAAGGTGGGTGGCCACCAATATCCACTTGGATCAGTGTTTCTCTACTTTGTGCAATGTGTTGATGTGTTTCTGTCTTTACTTGCTAAGTGCTTTGATATAGATAGATAATATTTGTTTATTCTTTGTGCTAACGATGTGTATGGATGTTAGATCTAACATATGTGAATGTGCCTAGTGCTTGAATATGCTATATCTAATCTATCTCTCTATGATAAGTTCTTAGATACATCGGATCTGAATGAATGATGTAATGCTATGTTTTATCTGTGAAGCAGATGAAGTCTCACCCGAGGTAGAGGCAGGGGTGGTTGCAGGACTTAGTTGTCTGCAACCTTAGCTGGGACACATATATGTGATTGTAATACTTAACAAAGCACTTAGCACTGACAAATCATCAATGAGTGCAAGACGAAGAAGACATCATGGGAATCGGCCCCTTTTTGGGCCCTTTTTGGGATTTGGGATTATGTAACGGGTATGGGATGTCGGCCCATGGGTTTACGCATGTTTAGGCCTATTTTGTAAAGTATAAATAGATGTCTAGGCAATGTAAGAAGAGATAAGTTACGAATGTCTAAGTGTTATATCTATGTGATTGAAGGATAGTAAGTGCTCTGTGCATACTGTGTGAGACTTGCAAAGCTAAATGCAATTCATTGTAAGAGGTTGTGGAAGGTTGTGTGCTTAGATCTACTCGGGGAAGGAGGATCTAGCGAGTTGCGCAGATCTCCTGTCCTATGCAGAGTAGGGTTTTGAGGCTTTGTGCCTGTAACCTATTGAAGAAGTTAATAAAGAAGAAGAGTTGGTGGACGTAGCCCCAGAGTGGGGGTGAATCACGTATATGTTGTGTTTCTCTGCTTTGTGCAATGTGTTTATGTGTTTATGTCTTTACTTGCTAAGTTATTTGATATAAATAGATAATATTTGTTTAGGCTTTGTGCTAACGATGTATATGGATGTTATATCTGACTTATGTGAATGTGCTTAGTGCTTGAATCTACTAGATCTAATCTATGTATCTATGATAAGTGCTTAGAGACATCAGATCTGAATAAATGATGTGATGCTATGTTTTATCTGTGGAGTAGATAGTGGTTAAATATTGATGAATTATCAGTGCTAAGTGCTTTGTTAAGTATTACAATCACAGATCTGTGTCCTAGCTAAGGTTGCATACACCTGAGTCCTGCAACCACCCCTGCCTCTACCTCTGGTGAGACTTCATTTGCTTTGCAGGTGTTGCTGAAAGGGCCAGTAGTTAGGATTTTGTTGGTGTGTTGTTGTAGCATTGAACCCTGGGTCTGCCCCTGTGCCAACAACGCAATAGTAGGATGGTGTCAAATTTGTCCAATTTTTCCAATGCAGTAAGCATAATAATTTCAACAACTAAATATGTTTAACCCTACCACCTAGTAGAATAACTCAAAGAACAAGGGAAAAAAAAACTAATTCCAACTAGGGATGGGGGGAACCCTCAATAGAAAAACCCCCCATCAAGGTTAAATCCTAATGTTGGTAATTAAAACTAGAAAACTAGAAACATCAATGGACAACAATGACAGGGGAATAACAACAACCTAAGAACCAACTTCCCCTACACATTATGTGGTGAGTAGGGACATTATACTCATCAATAACCCCAAATCATAGACTTCAGAAGGATGAAGGAATATATGAACACATAAGGACCCCTTTCCCCACAAGGTTTCCCACACCTAGGGTTTTGGGTAATTAGGGTTTTGACACCTAGTTTTTGACCTAAGGTTGTTGGTGAGGGACTATAATGTATAAATAGAGGTCAAGAGGACCTAGGTTGGGTCGGTACTAGTGTTGGGTATTAATATTGATTGTTGTTGGTTGAGAGATTATTGTACTGTGAGAGAGATGAGTGTTGAGAGTGAGAGCCTTCTAGTATTGTAATATCTTTAGCTGGGTGCGAGGATCAAGTCCTACAGCTGGGTGTGCAAGAAGGTGGGAGACAAAGAGAATAAGAGAGAAGATCTACTGACTAAAAGCGTAGATCAGAACTGTAATATTTATCTTAATATATCATAAGCACAGTTCTGTGGATGTAGCCCTAGAGAGAGTGTGAACCAAGTATATTTTGTGTCATATGTGTGATTGATTCCTGGATCTCTATCATTGTTATATTGTTATTTGCATTATTGTGTTAGATCATATTTATAGCTACGCGAAGTAGATCTAGCTGATAAGAGATATATGAATGTTGCATTATTGTTGTATTAGTTCCACTTGATATTACACTGGTTGTAGACATCTCTGTCCTGCAACCCTGCTCTTAGCTACTTCGGGTGAGACTACATCTTCTTCGTAGGTGTTGTCGAAAGGGCCAGTATCTAGGGCTTGTTGGTGCGCTCTTGGAGTGAACCCTAGGTTTGCATCTGTGCCACAAAATGGTATGATTTTTGATATATTTGCAGGTGAGACTATCACATATGGATAGTACATGTCATGCCATTTCCAGTGGTATGTGTAACATCACATAACTCCTCACGGTTAGAGATTTATGGCCATGTGAAGTTGGAGAAAGGTTTGGGTAATGGACCCAAGTTTGTTTGATGGATAATGGTATGAATTTTGATATATTTGAAGGTAAGAATATTCTATATGGATATTACATGTCATTCCATTTCTGGTGGTATGTGGAACGTCACATAACTCCTCACGGTTACAAATTTATGGCCATGTGAAGTTGGAGAACCCTCATGAGTCATCTAGAAGCTCCAAAAGGTCAAAGTAGTCAAAGTGGTTTAAGAGATTTTAGAAGGTAAATAATAAAGTGAAGTGATGAGTGTACTATAAGTAAAATTGAATACAAAATAAATTATTTAGATAATAAAGTTAATGGAGAAATTACTAAGTTACAAATGGTTAGAAGTGGGTTAACCCTAAAATAAGGAAAGTGGGTTAAGATGGTTAAAAGGTGGCCCCTTGAGGAAGCTACATGAAATTATAAATAAGAGGCAAGGCTCTCTCATTTTAAAGAAACTTGAGAATATTGAATATATATAGGTGATTGAGGTAACAAAAGGATATCTATGCTGAATTTCAGAGGGAAGGTGAAGTAAAGAAGGTCAAAATTCAAAGGAGGATAAATTCTTTTGATGATGCTTTCTAAGGTATGTTATTTACAGGTCATCTCACCATTTTCGCAATAACGTTTTTTTCTAGAGTGAATTAGACTATGAAATTGGGATACCATTGAGAAAACATATCCAAGTAGTTGTGATACAAATTTCAGCTTGTGGATCATTTTATTTTTGTAGTTACATGCCGTGGAAAATAGGGTTTGTGGCTAGTCGTGAAACTAGTCTAAAACAGGTGTTTCGGGTGAAAAAGTCATAAATTATTCATAAAATATCCAAATTCAGTAAGAAAAAATGTATTGGTTAGAGTACCGTCTATAGTATTCTATGTACAATTTTCAGATCCATACAACAAATATTTCATGTGGGGCATGCACTACAAGTTCACTCTCTAGAATAAGCCAGAATTCAACAAGGTATGCCATTTTTTCTATAGCTCCTTTTTTGAGAGGTTCCAAGTAGTGAAATATGGAGGAATTGCATAAAATACATTGAATAACAATCTGTACCATTTTTGAATCTTTATTCATTACAGGTACATAGTTATGATTATTGCAAGTTAGGGTTGTTGACTAATCCAAAACTACTCATGTGAGACTAAAGTAAAGTTTGATAAAATGATAGTCTCTTGCTGTTAAAGTTAAGGAGGGTTTGCAGGTATGTGATCATATGCACCAGTTCTATTACAGAGTTACAAATCAGATTTGGATGATGAAATTGATGAGGTCTTTTGGTTGAGGTACATGTTGGGTACATGGTTGAGACAAGTAGTTGATGAGTTGGCACATACATGAGGTGTATAGTTGATGATGTCAGTACATCTTGATGAGTCATATTTTATGTGTATTTGATGCATGATTGGTACATATTTGGTGCATGGTTGATGCACTCATTGATTACAGGTTGAGGTACAGGTTGGTGCATGGTTGATACACTTGTTTATGGTACATGATGACTACAAGTTGTTTGGTACAGGTTGGTGCATGGTTGATGCACTTGTTTATGGTACAGGTTGATTACATGTTGATTGGTACAGGTTTACATCAGTATATCTCACAGTGATAGTGTGACAATGGTTCCATCATTCTACTTTTATTTCAAGGCAGTTGGACGGGGAAAGGACAAGTGGTTTTAGCCACCTTCCATTTGTATCTAGAGAACATAGGGGGTTGTAGCCTCCTTTTGGTTGTATCCAGAGAATTGGGGAGTTGGAGCTTCCTTAAATTTGTTGCCTGAGAAACTAGGGGGTTGGAGCCTCCTTCTAGTTATAGATGGAAAACAAAGGAAGTTGGTGCTTCCAATGAATGTAATTCTTAAAGATGTATAAGAAAATACATTCTATGGTGTTCTCCTGCTTTGAGTTTCCACGTAAAAACACTGGTGTACTATGTATGTGTATGATTGCTCATTTGTTCATTATTTATTTACTCTACAATTATTGGATGATAATGTTACATTGATATAATACTTGCATATTGTGGTTAGAAAAGGATTGAATTTCTCTATTATTGATTCA
>JASDQU010403000.1:0-10753 GCA_032191745.1 Picea mariana | reverse complement strand
ACTCAGTTGTCCAACACATCATTGGTATAAAAGAATCATTAGACAAGGTATGAGCTCATATTCTATTTTACATCTTTTGCAGCATACTTTTCTTAAGATTGGTTAAATGTGGCTCTGGTTAGCATTGTTGTGTGCATGAAATGTTTTCTCTCCCTACTCTGTCATTGCTTGAAGAAAAAAGAAAGAAAAGACAATTTTTTTTCAAGGAATTAGTCGGGTTTTGTCATTCATATTTCATTCCCTCACTTTCCATATCAGTTTTAAAAGAGAAAAAAAATCATCATTTCCTAGTTTGCATGCATTGAGGGAAGATTCAAAATCAGTTTCTTTATTTCATTTTGTGGGTTCTCTGGTCATTTTGGGAATAACCCAATTTAGTTTCATGGATTGAGTTCATGGGTTTTTATTTCTGTAAATATTTAATCCATTGTTTAGTTGTGCTACGATTTCTAGTGGTTCCCTCTGTAAAATAAGAAGTGGGTCTTAGTTATGGTTTTAATTGTTGATCTCAGGGTTTGCAATCCATGGTCAAACCTACATTAGATATGCTAGTTTTAAAGTAGAAAATGGGTCTCAAACTCGTCCGTGTGCTGAACTTTGAAAAAATCGAACTCTTAAATATTTGCATCCACTTTGTTAGCTACATACTCGTTGTGATTTTGGAGATGAAACTCATAAATTTATGATGTGGGAATTTGGTTTTTAGTAGAAATAAGTATTGTTCCTCATGATTGGAAAAGTGTTGTTTGACCTCGGCCAAGTCCAAGCTTAAATGGAAAGTTTTGAATGGTTTTATGATGCTTCTTGCAGTCGAGTTAATGTTTTCTGTTAGTTTTAAAAAGTGGTATTTTTGAACCTATTTCTATGACTATAACCTATCAGGTTTGAACCCGAGTATTTCAGGTTCCAATACATGCTCTTTACTTGATTTCATTTCCATATGAACTATTTCTCTTCTCCTCCTTTTTTCCTTTATCCAAATGATATTTGCTGACAATTTGAGATTCCAACCAGGATTTGATCAAGTTCTCACTTACATGCAATATGGTGTAGTTTATGGATTGGCTGTAATAATTATTTGTTGGAATTTTTTTGAATGGTTTATTTTAATTTGGATAATCCAGAGGAAGATTTAAGTAAGTTGGTATTTTATGCAATCATTTTGAATCTTAGTAACATTATTAGGATAAGTTGGGACCCACAACATATTTTTTCTGTTATATTGGGCATTATTTGAAGTTTTGGTTTGGGCATGCAATGACATGGAGTTCATGGTAAACCTATAGATGAGTGTTATTTTACATAGTAATTATGACTACTATTGGGTGAACATGAGTCAAAATATTGTAAATGTTATTCTTATATTGCATACTTGACATCTATGCATATGTTTGATTATCAAACGATAAACATATTACCTGAGATGGCTTAATTCTTCTTATCAATTTGATTTATTTTCGGATGGTATAAGTTACGGGTAATTGGTTGAAGACTTATATAGTTAAAGTTAAAGGATTATTATATATACTTTCATACTTTCCCCATACATGTCATTTTACATAAGTTATATTTCCTAAATCCTATTCATAAAATTCCATTTTCCATTTTTGTTCTCTATCTATATAATTAAAAGGAAAATGAAACATGAATAATGTTCAAATTGATAGAAGAGTGTACAACATGATGAGAAGAATTTAAATATTAGACTACAATGTAAGTATATGTTGGAAATGGTTTCCGGACTGTTTGATTTCATAATGATACATACATACATGGTTTTAAGTTGTAATGTTGAGTAATCTCCTTTTGATTTTATGTTCATATGTTTAGGAAAAATGTGGGTTGTGTATATGAACCTTCTCATTTCAATATGCCATGTTGGATGATTGCAGAGTGCAATGTTGTCCCTATCTTCACTTTTATCCTTCATTTCCCTTTTGTGTTGCATGGTTTTGTTGGTCTCAGAGCTAATTTAATCATGATGAAAAATTGTTTTAGATTTTTAATTTATTGTGTCTTATATATGCACTAACTTGAGTGTGATGGCATATACATGAGATTTTTCAATCGTGTCAAAAATAGAGGGGGAAACAAAGGAAGACGAGGGAGTTTACCCAACACCGTTTGGAAACCTAAGAGGCACAATAATTTAAGGTTCTCTATACATTTTGATGATGATTTTGATGAATTTCAAGAGTGTATTCAAATAGGACATTTGAATCTTGGTGGAAAACATTATTTCCATCAGCCCAAAGTTCCTCCAAATGTTATCTTGCAACCTCACCTTGGCATTGTTAATGTTCTAGAGTCTCCTACACAGCCACCTGATGATGGATGGGGTGGTAGTTCTGCTAATCCCTCCTCTAGTACCAATCAATGGCTCATTGATCATCCTGCTCCTCCTCTTTATCCAGTTCACACAACAATACCTATCACTAAAAATCCATCTATGGCTCCTCCTCCTTTTCCTAAAGATCAAAAGACTACTCCCCGTGACTCTCATACATACAAAGGAAAAAATCCAACCACTTCTCCCAACACAACTAAATCCTCTTCCTCTACCCATTCCAAGATAAAATCAACAAGTAGTGGTAAAATAAATATAAATGATATGCATTCAGAAGTAGCTTAATTGGAAGAGAAGAAGTCTCAGTATGAATATTTCAGTGGAGAAAGGGAATAATTCTTTAAAAATAAATTCCCTAAATTATTTTGATTTTGTCTAAATTGACACGTGACTATGGCACTTTTCATTTAGACAAATGGAAGAACCATGGTATTTATTTTTGGAACTTAAAATATCATGTTATATTTTGGGGAGGTATAAGTGGCATATGTCATGATGTTTTGCATGCATGTTATGGATTACTCTATGATGTTGATTTTTGTATTTGATTATATTATGGAGTGAAAAGGAAAAGCTAGAAATGATTATTTAAAATAAAGGACACATACAAAAAGGAACCCCACCTATTCATTATTATATATTTTATTTATCCTTATCATAAATATACTTGTCATATTAAGTAAATTTATTTAACTTTAGTAACCAAAGGTAGTACTTGAAAACTACCTCTTGGGGAATAAAAGGAAGAAAGGAAGTACAAGGAGGATAGGATAAATTATAGAGATATACGTCTGATAAGGTTTTCTCTTGTTTCAAGTGAGATTTATGATATTCATTCTTTCATTTTCTAAGCTTCATGAGAGCTAAATCCTCTTGTTGACAATGAGATTATTCTAAAGGTGGAAAACAAGAAAGAAATAAGAAGAATAAACTTTTGACATGCTTCGGAAGGTTATTCATTTATCTTGACAATCTGTTTAGTTTGATTAGAATTTCTAAATTCATTTCCACTTCTGATTAAGGATGTTTTGCATAGTCAATATTTGATGAACTTGTGGCTTGGATTTATCCAGTTTATTTTAGTATATGTCTTTTTATTTCAAACATTAGTTGTCTTTGTATGATTTTAAATACCATCCTAAAATTCCAAGTTTGATTCTGGTCCATACCCTCGGAGGGGTGTGTAAACAGGAATTTGGTTATAACTCGGAAAATTCATCATTAATAAAATTATGGTTTCTTCTCAATTGAGACTTGTGGTTACTAATTTTTAGATGTATGTATTCTTTATTTATTCTTTTAAGTTTTCATAAACTTTATACATAAACACTTTTTAACATTTATTTAGCAAAAGCACACAACTTGATAATAGCATTAGGCCGAAGAACATATTTCTTAAGGGTTGGTTGATAATTTTAAACATGCCATAAGCCCAGGGAAACATTCTCTCCTATCTCACCTAGCTTAGTGGGATTCGAAAATGCTTCAATGAGGACTTTCCATTCCTTACGTCAACAAAAGGTAGTAAACAATACAAGGGGTAAATATTATTTTTAGTATGTGTTCAAGTGGAAAGAACAACCACTTGAAGATTCCATATGGATGACAACAGAGTAAATTTCCAAGTATGGCAAAAGTATTGAAGAACGCATGGAACAAATCCCTTGAACATGTCTTTTCTTCCCCGTGAGTTTGATGCAAGAGCATCTTTCAATGTCAACTTAGTAATTGACCTTTATAAGGTCTTAGGAATTTATGAGAGGAAGTTGGTTTCCTCTATGTTAAAGAATTTTCTAATTTGATTATTTTACAAAGGTTTTCATAGTTCTGTCCCAAAGGTGTAGGAAAGTCGGTGACGGAGTGTGTTGTTAAGGTGCTCCGTGATGTTAAAGTCATCAGTTCGAAACCTGCAGGGACAAAAAATCCAACCATGATAAGGGTTGGTGTGGCTCAGGTCGAGTGCGATCCCAGGTGATTTTGACGGCTTAGATGCCCCTGAGTCGCAGTTTCTTAGCCACGGGTTAGTCCCACATGTCACGGACAAAATAACAAACAAAAAAAAAGGTTTTCATAGTTCTAGAAGTGTGTTTATGAGGAAAGAATGTTTGTCATGTAATGTTACAAATTAGCTAATTTAGCATATTGTTGAGTAATTTAGGGACAAGTTTTGTTTTGTTGGTATTTTTTAGGATACAAATCCATCCTTTAGGGATTCTATCATTTCATCTCCATAATTGTATGAAATATTAATAAAATCCTTAAGGAAAGCAGTAATGCAAAGAGAGGGCATTATAGGGAGACTGTAGAGTGAAGTAATTGTGTGTGCAGAGAAGAGCTGAGAGAGAAATTGAAATTCCTATTTCAATAATTGATCCAGATGGATTTTGGTGGCCTCCCACCTATTCGAACTGGATCATTTTGGCATTTTTTTCTAGTTTTCGGGTCCTTGACTTCCGGGGTCGTTTTGAGGCCCTAAACAACGTTTTTAGGGCTTGCCACAGTGAAACTATAAATGAAGTCAGAGTCTAACGACAACATGTGTATTCCTCAAATATACCTTTCCAACAGGATATCGTGTGCCTAAAACAGAGATTGTATGCAAAAGTTATGACCCCGAGAAGTTGATGTGCTAACTTACCCAAACAAGGCCCACATGAATTTTGGTGCTTAATCTCCTAGAGTTAGGTTTTTGGATGTCTATGGTTTTGGGAATTCTTGTTTGTTGTAAAAAAGGCCTTCAGAGCCTCATTTTAATCATCATCTTGTGAATGAGCGCAACCGTCACATCTCTTCTCAGAGATAAGCCGCCACCATTCTAGCAAGCTTGTTTTCCGCTGCATTTTATAGTTTCAAATTATTTACTTATTGAATAGAACCCAATTTTACTGTATATCTATTATTTTGTGTTAAGCATCTTTTGATAATAATTTTTATTCATTTCGTTCTTCTCATAAAATCTGGATCAATAATAGAGTTCCAAATTGTGTTTGGTGAATGTGTGATTGTCATTTTTCTCTTGAATTGTAAAATCATTGAGATGTTGTCACTGAGTTTTTAATTTATCTAAGCGTAACCATCACAGATATTTTTCAAATCAAGGTTTGATGAAACATTAAGTAATTTGGTAAATCCAAGAGGAATCGATGGAGTGTAAGGATCGATTAATCGAATTGAGAGAAGGATCAATTTATGTAGAGGTCAAATTGTGATTTATAGGCTAAATTATAGACCAACATGGCAGAATCACTATCTTTAACAGGATCCAGGTCAACCAGACCAACCTTTAAATCCTTTAAATAACAAGTGTTTTATTTCCCTCGGTGGACGGTGGGCCAGTTAATAGATCGTTAGTACTCAATCGGACCAGAGTAAACTTTTAAAAGAAGCATTGTTTGTATTCTAGAACCAGGTGGTTTGGTGGGTAGTAACAAGTTTATTTACTTTCCTAGTGGTCTGGTGTGATTGGTAGCCTGGTGGTTGGTTAAAAAAATAGAGAAGGGTTGATAGGTTTCCATGGTGGGGCAGTGGTCCGGTGTCCCGATGGTTGGGTCACAGAGCATATAATGGTTGAGAGTTATTATTCGATGGACCGATGATCTAGTGGTTTTGGTGGCCGGTTGATAGAGGCATTAAATAACCAAAATTAAATTGATTTAAATGGTTTAGAGATGATCTGGTTTTTGTTGGTGTCAAACAGTAGGATAGTTACCCCAACATGCTTTGAAGATGTAGTTTTTTTTTTCTATATTTTTAGAGTTCAAATTTCATAGGAATCCAAGAATAGGACACTTCAATATGCTACTACTAGCCACACTATCAATATTCATCTTAAAAATCTCCTCTTAGGGTATGATCCCAATAATATCCATCCAAGTAAGTCGATTTACAAAATACAATGCAAACTCCCTAGTCGTTGAACGTCGGGTATTCCAAGAATGAGAATTGAAATCCCAAAGATGTTTCTAGAAGAAAATATCCTGTTTGTTAAGCCTCCTTTCATGAAAACAAAGGAGGCCAGATATGCATGTACCCTTCTTCTTCCAACTCTAAATTGGCCTCCTGAACATATCCCAACCTAATCTACTTCATGGCCACTTCCAACGAACCAAACGTACTAGCCTCCTCCAAGATTTCCAAATACTCTTGAAGATGAAGAACCTCGAAATCTAGAAATTATGGGGAGCAAAGATGATATCACATAAACTGAATTGTCCCTTTACTTTCTCAACATGATGGGATAAAATAAATTTGTTCCACATCAAAACCTCTCAAGAAAATGAGCCCTCCAAACACCTAACTACCCATTTACTGCCAAAATGTTGCATTGGGTTTCCACATCAATTAGTCCAAGGCCCCCTTCATCCTTGGGAATGATACAGACTACCCAAGGGACCATGGGAATACCACGAGACACACCATACTTGTCCCACAAATACGAATGAAAAATATGTTCCAATCGACAAAACTACACCTTGCTTGGAATCCAACAAGTCACATAGTAAATGTGGGATCCTGAAGAATCCTTCTCACCACCGTCAACTTAGCAGCAAACGGAAGATCCTCGCACTGCCAAAAAAATAACTTATGCTGCAATATTTCGAAGCACCAATCCCACATAGAAACTGATGAAAGGTCTACCCCAGATGGTATACCAAGATACCACACAATAACCCCTGGCTAGAAAAATATTCAAGTAGTTGACAACATGTGGGTCAATCCTCAAGACCAACTAGCTAGTAGTTTATATTATGATCACTAAAAATTGCCCCTAAATCTTCACAAAACACTACAACACAATCCTTGGCAGTTGAGAAAGACTCCTAATCACCAGAGACAGACAAGTCATCTGCAAAATGATTGTTAATCATCTCCCCCCGAGGGGAGAGAAATACCTCTGAGTTGACCCTGAAGACAACCTACCTCCAATAAATATCCAAGAGCATCTGTCATCAAAACACATAAATAAGGATACAAAGGGAACCCTTTCCTGATAGACCTATGGATATGGATGCAAAGGGACAACACATTATTTGCTTAAACAAATAAATATAAAAAATAAATTTAATATATTAAAATTAATAAATTTTAAGCAAATAATAATAATAAAATTAATATAGGTACGTATAACGTACCTATAAATTTTAATATAGGTACCTATATATGTACCTATATTAAAATTTATAGGTACTTTATACTTACCTATATTAATTTTATTATTATTATTTGCTTAAAATTTATTAATTTTCATATAACAAATATATTTGTTATATTTATTTGTTTCAGTGCATAATGTGTTGTCCCTCCACATCCATCTATTTTATATACATATTGTAGGACATAAATTCATTTTTGGTGTCTTGATTTGAATGAGGAAATTTCCTATAATATTTCACCCACATATATGGAAAAAAATTATCATATGTGACAAAAGAATGACTAAAAACATAAAATTATGGATATCATTGGATAACTAGTTATGTCAAAACATTTCATAAACTTTTCCTCTTCACTAAATTCATGAAAAATCCTTGAAAATTATTTTTGTATAGACTCGTCACCCTAGCATGAGTGCATGATTTTCCCTAAAGAATGAAAATATGAAGTTTGTTTTCCTCGAATTTAACTCTTCTCAAAAAAGGGTCTCCAAACCCTTCTCCAAAGAAGGGTCTTTTAAAATTTCTATGGAGAAGGTTTGTTTGACCCTTCCTGACCCTTCTCCTAAGAAGGGTCAATCAATCGTTCTTGACCCTTCTCTAGAGAAGGGTCTTATAAAATTTCAAAGGAGAAGGGTCAACTAACTCTTCTCCATATAAATTTTGGATGACCCTTCTATGGACAAGGGTTAGCCAACCTTTATCAGTAAATACCTAATCCTTATAATCTAACCACTCTAGTGCATAGATCATGAAAAATTACCCAAGAACAAAAAACAATGCCAAAAATAACCTTTAGATGACAATTTTGTGACCTTTCAAAAATAAACATTTAAAACGTCTTGTGAGAATAATCAGCTGACCTTTCTAGTAAGAAGGGAGGATGCCTTGAGTGTTTAATAAGGGTCAATTGAACCTTGGGGTATCCTCCTCCCTTCTCATTAGAAGGGTTGACTTACCCTTCTCGGTAGAATATAACAACGTTGATTTTCAAAATGTCATAATAATAGTAATGAAAAAGAAATCCATAAAAAACCCACCTTATAGTATTTTTGGTGTTGGGTATACTTGTAACTTGGTTTAGAAACTTAAATAATTTTCAACAAATAAATTTCAACATAAGGATCCTTGTCCAACTAGTCCCTTGTAAAATTCATTTTTCATTGCCTTCCTTTCATTTCCCTTATTCTACTAAATACAATCTAGTGTGCATGTTATAGGCTTGTAAGACTTCCCTAGTTCTAGATACCCTGCAGAATTTTGTCTTAAACATTGGTACACGAGACAATACAATGAAATACTTTCCATGTTCTAGTTTTGTCTAGCATTTTATATAACCAACCCACTTTGACCCATTGAAAAGGTGGTTATTGAAATCTAATACTTTTAAAACTCTTGAGGTGTACAATCCCCAATTTCACATCTTATAGGAGTCCAAGGATTGTGCACCTTAAGGGTTTTAAGACTTCCTAGTGCTTTACTGACCTCCCATTCTAATGGATAAGATATAGTGGGGTCCATGCACCAATGAAAATGAACATTCAACAGTGTCAGTCTTGGGTAGTGAATTATAAACAAGATTGCAAATGATCTCTCAAAAGGACATCATAGTAGAGGAACATACATTAGAATAAGAAAAGAAAAAACAAACCCTAATACACATTATAAGTTTGACAGGGGCCTTCATTTATTCAAAATCCATGTGACTATATACACAATGACTTTAGGATGTTGCATTGCTCCAAGTCTATTTTATACTGGAACTTGCATGTGGATTTTACTAAAAATAAATTATACTTTACATTGTTCTACTATAGAAATAGTTGATAAAGTAATCCCTGGTTTTCTATGACATTAGGTGTATATGTAGATGCTAGGAAGAAAATGACTGAGACAAGTACAAGCAAGATGGTTATGGCCTTGGTCTAACTTTTCCTTAATTTTATTTTATTTCCTTTTTACCCTTCATTTATGTTTATTCTTCATACATGACAGTTCTTCCATATTTTTCAATGGACAGATGTTTTTTTTATTTGCATGTTCCTATCTGGAATAGTATGATCACTTTCAGTAAATTCACAATTCAAGTCTTTGAATACTTTAATGCACTCACTAACTGCATAATTAGATCTCCAAATGTTATTTTTCAAGTCACATAATTCCAAACTTCAAATATTAAGCTTTTGCAAACAATATTTAGTGTGATAAAGAGTTAGAGGAAAAAGGGAAATTAAGGTATTATAGGGATGTAATCGACCCTAATCTAGAAGATCAAAATTATCTATCTGTCTTGCCAAGTGTAAAGAAAAAAATAAACATTGCTAAGATAATAACAAATTCTCACGAGCTCCATAGTGAAATTGGTCTTGGTCAATTCCTAAAACGCCATGGGATGAAAGAGCGTGTCACCTTTGTGACACTAAGAAAGTTGAAAATGAAAAAAAAATTCTCTTAGATTGTCTAGCCTATACCCATATTAGATCTCATTTTCAAAATATTTTTCAAACTACCAACCTTCCTAAACTCTTAACTCAATAAAATTATGGTGATCTTGGAAAGCTTCCCTTAATGCTTTTTTAGCACAGAAACAAAATTCTAAAGAATCACAAGTAATCACTTACCCTCTTAAGGTCTAATAGACCAATTCGGTCTCAGTGGATGTTAATCATCATCATCATCATCATCATCATCATGAATTTTCCGCAAATATCGCATATATTTTTAAAATAGATGTTTCAGACAAAACTATTGTGGTCCATCCTCAGGAATAATTTTGTGAAGAGAAATTGATCCATGATGTGAATTAATATTAATTAAATTGAATTAAAAGAATCCATTGAAAACTAGTATGATGGAAGGTTTATATTTAATCCAATGATCGACTACACACACACACACACACACACACACACACACATCTTTCCCTTTGAAAATTCATCTCTTATTTTATTATTTTCTTTAGGATATATATGTGTGTGTGTGTGTGTGTGTTTGTGTGGGTGTGTGTGTGTGTGTGTGTCTACACACACACACACATATCCTAAAGAAAATAATAAAATAAGAGATGAATTTTCAAAGGGAAAGAAAGAAATCTACTTTTTAATCATATTTTTGACTTATTTTCTTATAGGTTTACCCTAATTTCAAATGCATGCACTCTTTGGGAAACTGCCAAAATGAGCCAGTTGGAATAGGTGGGAATAGGTGGGAGGCCACCGACATCCATCTGGATCAATTTCATATTAAGTACTAA
>JASDQU010402992.1:0-10754 GCA_032191745.1 Picea mariana | reverse complement strand
GAGGAAGCTATAGTGAAGGTTGCAGAAGGCAACGTACTAAAGGAGAAACCTTAAAAGAAGCAATCATCATTGGAAAAGAAGAAGGTGGCTTGTATAAGCTAAAGGGTCACTCAGAAGCTGCTATGACCCATGCCATTGAGAATCCATGTGAACTTTGGCATAGAAGGCGCTACCATACTTATGAAAAGTTGTCACAGGTCTACCAAAACTCAAGTTTGACCATGAAGGCATGTGCAATGGATGTGCACAAGGGAAGAACATCAAGAACCCTTTTTCGAAGAGAGACAACAAAGTAGAAGGAGTCCTAGAACTCATTCATTCAGATGTGTGTGGCCCAATTTCATCATCCTCCATCAATGGGTATGTATACTATGTATACTTTATTGATGATTATTATCATAAGACCTGGGTGTACTTTTTGAAATCAAAATATGAAGTGTTCAGTAAATTCAAGGAATTCAAAGCCTTGATAGAGAATCTTTCTAAAAGAAAGATCAAGATACTCAGGTCAGATAATGGAGGAGAATACACCTCAACAGAGTTTGTGAACTTTTGCAAAGATGTTGGGATCAAGAGGGAGCTCACCACTCCCTATAATCCTCAACAAAACGGTGTAGCTGAAAAAAAAAAACATAACGATGATGGAAGCTGTGAAAACCATGATCCATGATCAAGATCTTCCAATGTGCTTATGGGCAAAAGCAGTAATGAAAACCATATATGTGCAAAACCATTTTTCCCATAGTGCACTTGGGTTCAATACCCCGGAAGAGATGTTTATAGGAAGGAAACCAAAGGTAAGCCATCTCAAAATATTCGGATGCCCAGTATTTATACATATTCCGAAAGAGAAAACAAACACGCTGGACCCTTTAGGAAATAAGGGAATATTTGTGGGATACTGTGAGGTCTCCAAGGCCTTTAGGATTTATATACTAGGTCACCATCATATTGAGATCAGTAGGGATGTGACCTTCGATGAATATGTAGCACTCAAGAAATCTAGAAGATGCCAGCTTGAAGAAGTATATGAAGAGGAACCCGTAATCCCTAGGGTTGGAGAATCAGTGAGGGAGGTTCCTAGAGCTGCAGAACTAGTGAGGGAAGTCGTAACTTCCCTTGATGAGAAAATTCTAGAAGATTATGACATAGTAGAATTTCAAGAACCTCCTCAGATGACGATCTCCCATAAAATAAATCTTGATTGGGCAAGAGAGCTTATTCAAGATGGAGAGAAGTATGGTGTTCCCGAAGGAACCACAAGATAGGTGAAGAGACCTAAGCCATTCTCCAGTTATATGGCTTTGATGTGTGATCTCCTAGAGAAAGAGAATACTTGCTTTGAAGAATCCATTCAGAAGAAAGAATGGGCAGATGCTATGACAGAAGAATACCAATCCATAATAAAGAACGATGTATGGGAAATAGTTCCTAGACCCAAGAACAAGGATGTGGTATCTTTCAAATGGCTCTTCAAAATAAAACATTTTTCTAATGGAAGTATTGAGAAACATAAGGAAATATTTTTCATTGGTAGATTTTCTCAAAAGGAAGGCATTGACTATGAAGAGACATTCTCTCCTGTAGCTAGATACACTTCGATCAGAACCACCATAGCACTTGCAGCTAAGATGAAGTGGAAGTTACACCAGATGGACATAAAGAAATCTTTCCTAAATGGTGTCATCTAAGAATAAGTGTATATAGAGAAACCTCAAAGATTTGAAGTTGAAGACAGGAAGTCTCATGTCTGCAAGTTGAAGAAGGCTCTGTATGGATTGAAGCAAGCTCCTAGAGCTTGGTATGGCAGGATAGATAGTTTCCTGACGAGCTTGGGATTTACCAAGAGTAAAGCAGATTTTAACCTCTACTTCAAGGTTATGAATGATGAGCCAGTGATATTATTGATGTATGTGGATGACTTATTCTTAACTGGAGAAGAAAATCTCATCACCGAATGTAAGAAGAGGCTTGCCTTAGAATTTGAGATGAAATACCTTGGCCTAATGCATTATTTATTAGGCCTTGAGGTATGGCAGAACCCAGAGAGAATATTAACCAAGGGAAGTATGTATTTGAAATCCTGAAGAGATTTGACATGTTGGAGTGAAAGTCCATGAATACACCCATGGAAGCGAAGCTGAAGCTACTGGTCGGCACTTCATCATAATTGATTGATTCCACACTATATGGATAGATCATTGGATTGCTGATGTAACTGACANNNNCTAATGTACCTTTAAGGTACATTAGATTGTGGTCTCAGCTATGATGGAGATCATGATTTCACACTGAGTGGATACACTGATTCAGACTAGGCTGGAAGTGTCTCTGACAGGAAGAGCACTTTAGGATGTTGCTTCAGTTTGGGATCAACCATGATCTCATGGAAGAGTAGGAAGCAATCCAACATTGCTCTCAGTACAGCGAAAGCAGAATACATTGCTGCGTGTTCTGCCAGCTACGAAGCTATATGGCTTCGTATGTTATTGACTTGTCTATTTGAACTAGACATGGAAGAAGCCATAATCCTATGTGACAACCAGAGTTGCATAAAGATGACAAAGAATATTGTATTTCATGACAAGTCAAAGCACATAAAGATCAGATATCATTACATCCATGACATGGTGCAGAGAGGAGCCATAAAGCCCCAGTACGTTAGCATGGATGAACAGGTTTCCGATGTGTTGACCAAGCCTCTATCTCGTGTAAAGTTTCAGCACTTTTGAGATAAGCTTGGTATAGTTCGAAAGGACCTTCCTCGAAAGGGGGAGTAGTTGTTGTGATGAGATATATCTAGTACTGTGCTTCCAGCTTAACTGTTGTGATGTAAAGCTAGTCTAGTTGTTGTGTTGAGATGTGCCTATTATTGTGCTTCCAGCTTAACCGTTGTGACATAAAGACAGTCTAGTTGTTATGCTGAGATGTGCCTAGTACTATGCTTCCAGCCTAACCGCTGTGACATAAAGCAAGTCTAGTTTTTGTGTTGAGATATGTCTAGCATTGTGCTTCCAGCTTAATTGTTGTGACGTAAAGCTAGTCTAGTTCCTTGCCTCCAGCTTTATAGCTATGATGAAAATCAAGACGAGTATTGTGCTTCCAAGCTTATAGCTATGACGAAAAGCAAGACGAGTATTGTTCTTCCAACTTTATAGATGTGATGAAAAGCAAGATGAGTATTGTTCTTCCAACTTGATTGTTGTGACAAAAATCAAGACAAGTATTGTGCTTCCAGCTTGATAGTTGTGACGTAAAGCCAATCTAGTATTGTGCTTCCATCTTGATTGTTGTGATGAAAAGAAAGACAAGTACTGTGCTTCCATATTGATAGCTATGACGTAAAGCCAATCCAGTATTGTGATCCCAACTTAATTGGTGTATAGTGTGCCAGCCTCATGCTGTGATGATGAGCCAGCCTTGTGCTGTGATGATGTGACAAGCCTCATGCTGTGATGATGATGTATTAGTTTTATACTAATCCATATTGATGCAGATGATGATATCATTCCTTTGAGAATGATGATGCTGTCGATGAGAAAAACGTCCGATGATTTATAGATACGCTAGTCAGTGTTCCAAGATGATATTGATGATGTTTTCCTCTTACCCACCTGATGATTTTGATGATGTTGTCCTCTCTCTTGCCTAATGTTGTTGAAGAATACCTTTATTGTTAAGGGGGAGTGTTGAAATAATGTAACTACAAAGTGTATTCTAATTATTATTGTGGAATTATTCATTAGATCAATCCCCATTCCAGATTCATCATGCTGGCTATTGTAAAAGACCAAATCCCCTTTTACAGATTGGTCAAAACATAATTGTAATAGGTAGAATAAGAAGTCATCCCTAGAATATATTAAAGATGCCCCAAAATATATTAAAGGTGCTTATAACCACCCAAATTGAGAAGTCAGCCCTGCCAGTGAAGAGACACTTCCACAAATGCCAAAATTATATAAATAAGGAGGCTAGTGCATCACTTAGACAGACACTCACTTGTTCATTGAGGAGAAAGTTTCGGAGCTGTAGTTGGAGAAGATAGATAGATAGATAGAGAGAGAGAGAGAGAGGCACATTCTTTGGAGAGGAATTTCTGTATTTGTTTGATTTATCTCTTGGAATTGTATTGGATATCTATAATAAGGAAGTTTTGATGGGTTTTCTCCCCCATGAGGGTTTCCAAGGATAAATGATGTGTCTCTTGTGATTGTTTATTTCTCAGTGATCCTATCTTATTCTATTGTTGTCTATTGAAATGCAAAGAAATATAATAATATCTTAAAACTTAACAACCATTACCCAGGAAGTACCAGAAACACCAATAGAAGGAGAGGTTGACTAGGCAGAAACATAGCCTCCAGAAATCCAAGTGCCCAAGAAACCATGAATGGGCTAAAGTAAGTTGACTCAGGAAGATGAAGGGTCCAAGAATATAGGGACCCAGAAGGGGAAGAAAGAGACTACACAGCCAACCAACGGACAACCGAAATAAACTAAGGGAGCGCAAGAGATAGCCCCAAACCCCATCACACAGGAACCAGGGGGGAATAAGAGACCATCCGCGTAGGAAGGAGGGGTGTGAAAGAAATCAAAGGTGCAATGAGCATCGCCAAACTATACACTCATGAAGGACGATGGGGAAATGATTGCCACAAGGGTCTAGGATTTCTTAGCAGAAGATTTCTATTACATAGCACATCACAAGGATAAAATGCAGTAAGAGCTGGCAGAAATGGGATAGTTCCTTAATAAATTTGGGGAAGCACAGATAGGAAGTAGTAGCAAAGGCATAGATCCACCGATAATATAGACCAGAGAAAGAGTTGAGGTAGAAGAACGATACCCAATCCATTCCATGTCACACGCAAATGCAACAATTTAAATGAAACCTATCATGCTTCTCATGGATGAAATCGTGGAGAAAACACCCATAAAGGATTTGGACCACATCCGATTTTTCTTGAGAAATATTCCATCAAGGGAACTACACAAATTGCAGGTTAGCGTCGACCACGAGGTACAATCTCATGCACATAAAATCTTAATCTAGCTACACCAAGCAACAAAGAAGCGCAAGGCGCTGGAAAAAGTCTATGGGCAGGCCAAGCTCGAAACTCAGTAGGAAAAATAATGTAGGAATGAACTGGAATGAAGAGTGGGAGGAATTTTTGAGAAAATCCCTAGCACCGTGCAAGGGAATGCACTCCCAATAGTGGTAAATATTGACCATATTATGCAGACAATTGATCAATATCAGAAGGAGATTGAAAATCTCTGCGAACAGCTCACACCAACCACTCCACCACCACCGGTAGTGAAGGAGAAGAGGAAGCAGGAAGAAACAACGTAGCTGTAGGAGATGGAACAACAGGGTCGCACAACAATTGAATTGCTCAATAAAGAAACACAATTTTGGACAAGGTTGGAGGAGGATCCACAGGTCCAACACTAGGACAAGGAAGAGGAAAGGATCAATGCAATGATCTAAGAACTCAAATAGAGGAAAAATACCATACCAATCCCAGAATGATTCAAAGGGACACAAGAGATGAAGAAGATGCAGACATAACTTATCACTGTGCAAACATAGAAACAAGAGCATCAAGCTCAAAAAGAGCCACTATAGGAACGGGTAGCAGAAATACTCGCACATGCAGAAGAATCCAAAACATAGATAGCTCAGACCCAGACTGAATGTGTAGGATTTTTGAGCGATGAAGTGGCAGTTCAAGTAGTAGACACCATCAAGGAGAAGACCGTGTAGGCACTGAAAAAAGCAACAGAGCTCAAGGAAACATTCCAGACAATCACTAAGGAGATTGAAGAAGCTTAGAAGGATTAGGTGACTCAGGACGAGTCACATGTCAGTGTTGGGGGATTATTGGCACCAAGCCAAAGTGTAAAGAAAGATGATCATGGGAAAGAAAGCATGCAGAAACAGAAGTAAAAGCTGGAAGGTAACATAGAACACGTGCATGCAAGAAAGCGTGCACAAGGAAAGAGACAGCTGGAGGAAGAACAACATGCGTGCATGGGAGGAATACCTAACGTCAATAGGGTTGGGGTTTTGGTAATACATTGTAAATGGTTGAAGATATCGATATATATAAATAGAGATACACATGTATCATAGAGAGATTGATTCGCTTTTGTATTAGTTCAACTTTTGTAATGTTCTATTGTAGCTAGGTATGAGTTGATGCATTATGTAATATGGTTATGGACCAATTCTGTAAGCTATTGATATAAGGAGAGGAGGAATATCTGAGGATTAGATCGCAAGATGTGGAGCCTAGTGTGATCTAGTTCACCTCATTCAGATCTTACCCATCAGAGGGAATTGTAAAAGCGAGGCACTGGAGATGCAAAACTACCATAATTAAAGAAACAAGAGGCAAATCTTTGTGGATGTATCCCAGGAGGGGTTGAACCACGGTAATATCTATGTAATGTGATGAATGCATGTATATCTTTTTTTTCCTTCAATAGTTAATTGTTATGCTTAATGAATGAGTTAATACATTTTTATGGAATACGATTACGTTGTTTGGGAAATAAGATGTGACAGATAGATGCACACCCATGAGTAATGGTAGATTGCAATCACCATTCATAGTAGATGGCTAGTATTAATAATCCCCTATCTCATACAAAATCCTAGGCTGTAAACAATTGAGTCTTACAGCCACCCATTTAAATCTATCTCGGCTGAGATTGTGTAGTGCACTCTATGTACTATGTTGCCTTTTGGTTTACTAGGAGGGCCGATAGATTTAGAGGCTTTGTTTGAAACCCGAAAGACAGGAACCCTGGTTCAATAAATCAGACAGTAAAAGAAATAAATTAAACCAACAACCACTGCATGAATGATTATAAGGTGACTAGTGTGTTGGTAAAACCCAAGGGCATGACCACGAACTCCTGATGATACCTAGGAGCAAACCTATGAGTACACTGCTCCCTAGACCAAGCCTGATGATATCCCAGATGAAAAATAATCATCAAGGGATACACTGCTCACTGAGGCTCACCCATCCACTCACTGAGGCTCACCCATCCACTCACTGACCTAGGGCAACTTTAACCCAATGGTATACTCAATGACTCTCTAAGGAGGTCTCCCTAGAGGAAACACTCCAAAACTCTATTGTGCACCACCATCTGATAATGTATAATCATTTATACTGACATACTCTTGTGTCCTCATGTATCATCTAGTGCCCTGCATGTGATATTTAATCCAACACTCTACTAATGATAACTAAACCCGTACCGCAAAGTGTGTTCATGTGCATCATGTATCTGTCTACCCAATCTATGGATGCATATGCTTCCTCATGGGTTGGTCCACAAGGAAGGTGCTAAACCATATCCTTCATAGATAAACTATGACCCTGTAATGAGCTCTCCAAAAGAAAGGGCTCCTCACCCCTACAATGCCAAATCAGATGCAATCCAAACTCTCCTCGAGTACCTGCAACTCAAAATGATCCTTGTCTGGAATCATCATAAGAGGATTCTCCCTCAAATAATGAGTACTGCTCATAATCCAGATTATTTTCGGTACGAAATGAGAGCAGAGATATAATAAATAAATATACAAAGATATATCAGATATACAATAATATAACAGAAATGTATGAGAGATGGAACCATAAACATAGATATACAATAATACACAATTTCTATTAATGAGCAAAAATATACAAAGACTGTAAAATTACAGAGTGAAAGACTCGCTAGAATGGTGGCAACTTATCTCTGAGAAGAGATGCGATGACTACTCGCATTCACATGAAGATGATTTTCAATGAGGCTCTAAGTGTCTTTTTAACATAAAGAAAATCTAAAACCCTAACCCCGAAAGATGAAAAGCCAACAATTTTGTGGACCTCGTTTTGGGTAGTTTGGTGTATCAACTTCTCGGGGGTGTAACATTGGAATACGATCTTTTTTTGGGGTGCATGATATCTCGCTAGAAAGGTCTATCTGAGGAATACACATGTTTCCATCAGAATCTGATTCAGTCCACATTTTGACTATGGATATCCCTAAAAACATTGTTTAGGTCCTCAAAAATGGCCCTGGAAGTTTGGGACTTGAAAAACTAGAAACAAAACTGCCAAACTGAAACTGCCAAAATGAGCCACTTGGAATAGGTGGGTGGTCACCGATATCCACCTTGATCAATCCTAACTCCTCAGGAAGAAGTGGTCTCCATTACATTGGGTTTCTAGGAGAGAGGGGAAAGCGATTGTTGTAACTGAATCTTGGTGCGTTGCTTGCCTTGCTGGAGACGTTTCGTTGTGGAAGGTTTTCATGAACCTGTTGCTAGAAGGATTGAATCTATTCAACCATTTAGGCTACATGAGATGTCTATTTGTAGAAGGAATCTTTTCTCTTTGCTGCAGTCTTTTCGACCTACTTCTATTGGATAAAAGGTGCTTGGGTCGAGGCTGTAGTGGTTGCAATATCCTTCTATTCACATTTTGAACAAATTTTGAAGAAGCTGAATTTTATAGTATGAGATACTACCTTGTGACATTGTTTAGGTGGGACATTAGTTGGAACTACCTATGGTATCCTGTAGATATGACCCCCCAGAGTAACAATGACACTACAGGGTCGAGACTCATAGATAGCATGGTGATTCTAGATATATGGTTGGACCAAGAGAACATCACAGACATATAGTAGGGAAACATCACATAATACCTCATTCTTGAAGGGTTGGATGTCGTATGACAATCGACACTGCTGGATGACACAAATATCTAGTCCCTGGTGAAACCACCCAACGTTGTATGGATGCGGGTGTAGTGTTGTCGACAATCCCAAGTGTTTGATGACCTTTGCTAAGATGAGGTTCTTCTCGCTTCTATCAACAATAAAATGCAGCGGGGTCCCCTTCACCCACATTTGTGAATGAAAGAGGTGCTCTCCTTATTCAAGATCTATTGATTCCTCTGGTTAAATTGTTGTGGTCGCGACAGTAGAAGTGGGGTTTGCATCGATGATTTGTCTACTATCAATATTTTTTGAATCATATTCTGAATCAGGGTTTGACTCCTTTTCTTTGATCTTGATCAACAATTATTTTTTTGAGCTACATTCATCAGTGTCGTGCTAGGGTCTTTTGTGGAAATCGCACCATTTTTTGGTGTCCTTTTTCATCTTTCCATGACCCTTCTTTTCTTGTGGCTTGGATTGGTTTTTGGGAGGTTTTTTATTAGGGTCATCTTTATCATGCTTTCATTGTTGCAGATTTTCAAACCCGAACTCCTATTTTTTCTGGTGCTTAAATTTATGCTCGATTTTAACAACATATCGATAGGCAGCACCGAGTGATGAGATGTCCATAAAATCCATTTCAATTTGGATGTATCTGTGTGGAGCCCCATGGTATTTCAGAACCAAATTTTATTCTGAGTCTTTGATACCTATCTTGGTGCATAAGGTATGAAAGGTATTGGTGAACTCTGGAACCACTTGTCCCCTCTCTTGCCGCAGTGTAGTCCATCTCATGTATTGGTCCTCATAGTTGCCAACAGGGTAATACTGTTCCTTTACCGCATCCAAAAAAAAATCCCAAGTGGGCTCGACCCCATATATTCCATAATCCTCTGTGGAAATTTTCTCCTAGTAAGTTTCCCACCAATGTTTGAATGGGGGAGAGCCTTAAGGAGTGTGAAGGTGATCTTTTCCCCATCAAAGAAATTATGAATAGATAAATAACCTTCTAGCAGATTTAACCATTTTTCAAGGGAATCCGCATCTATCTATCCTTCAAATATGGGACTATCAAATTTAACTTATGCCTCGAAAGGCAAGGTTCCTCGAAAGTGGCGCCTTGATGAAGACACGCTTGTTGTTATTGACAGGTGTTGAAGGACGTGGGAAAAGTTCTCCATCGTTTCGTCCCTCTATCGTGTGAGAGATTTCTCAAGCAACAGATTACTAGAATAATCTACTCTGTCATTTTTCTTTTCTTCCTCCATGGAGGGTTTCTTGGGCACGTGAGAGCGATTTTCTTCAAGAGAGACAATCTTGAGACCCAACTTGCTATACTCGGACCTCGTTGGGGACATGCACTGAAAAAAAATCAAGTGCAGCCTGCTCTGATACCATTGATCCATATTATTTTCAGTGAGAAATGAGAGGAGATATATAATAAATAAATATATAGCGATATCTTAAATATCCATTAATATAACATAAATTTATTAGAGATGCAACCAGATTGTAAAATTACAGACTGTAAAATTACAAAGTGAAAGACTCTCTAGAATGGTGGCAACTTATCTCTGAGAAGAGATGTGATGGCTACTCGCATTCGCAAGAAGATGATTTTCAATGAGGCTCTAAAGTCCTTTTCAACATAAATAAAATCCAAAACCCCAACCTTGGAAGATGAAAAGCCAATAGTTTTGTCGACCACGTTTTGGGTAGTTTGGTGTATCAACTTCCCTGGGGCGTAACTTTGGCATACGATCTCTATTTCGGGTGCACAATAGATCATTGGAAAGGTATATATGAGGAATACACATGTTTTCATTAGAATCTGACTCCATCTATAGTCTATTTGTGGCAATCCCTAAAACCATTTTTTAGAGCCTCAAAACGGCCCCGAAAGTTTGGAACTTGAAAAACTAGAAACAAAATTGCCAAACTGATGATGATTAAGGTTGGTTGTCATTGATGTCAACCCTTGAAGAAATCCCCGTAGCACAAAGTCTTGGGTAATGGAA
>JASDQU010402989.1:0-10754 GCA_032191745.1 Picea mariana | reverse complement strand
CTTTTTTACTTCAGCACCAACTGAGTGAAGGCACCAACCTTCATATTATACAAGCACCCACTTGCAGAGAGAGAGACATAAGTCTCCCTAGCACCACCCTACCACCCTTATTTTCCAAAATAAAAATTGCTCAAATCAACTTGTTCATTCTGATATAGCTTGCTTACCCTTTCTGTTGATCTACTCTGCATTCTTCACTGTCTCTGATCTGCTGCTCTGCTTCACTATCCTCTGCAGCCCATTCTCAGCTTCTTCTCCTGTCACGCAGATTCTCCTCTTCCTTTTCTCACCTACAGAGCTCTCTCTCTCTCTCTCTTCAACCACCCTTCCATCTCTGTTCCAACGCATTATATTGTTTTTCCACATGCAGAGGTTTTCCTTGCTTTTCTCAACTCCAACTGCAGTNATTGAAAGTCCTTCCACCGTCCAGAGTGATTAGAGACACCCAACTGGCAAAATCTTCCAGACTTGTCAAAACAGATGAAGGACCCCCGCCAAACTCTGGATTTAGCAATGTTAAGCTCCGTTGATTGTGCATTATAGTCATTTGATGCTGGCCACACCAATCGCGTTGTGAATGCCATCATTTGTGCTTTTCTTAAAAAAACGATTGGTAACCCAAGGGCGTTGTGAATGGCATTATTCGTGTGTTTCTTAAAGAAAATGATTGGTAACTGCTGCTGCTAGTCATGGCCGTGGCTAAGGCGTGCGTTTTTATTAGCAAAGATCCCCATGGGCGAAGGCTGAATTGGAATGCTAAAAGGGTCGCATCTATCTTCACCATTGCCTCTGTTTCTGTTTCAATGGGGGCGCTTGAATCGATTTGAGCTTTCCTTCAAACGTTTCAAATGGGTTTATTGCTCAAATGGGTTTATTCCCTCTTTTTCCTTGAAACATTTCAAATGGGTTTATTCCCTCCTTTTTCATGAATAACCTAACGCGATGGGCACTTGGATAACCTAACGTAATGGGGGCTCCTCTTGTAGAGAAATTTGCTGAGTGGAACCCAATCTCAACATCCCCACTTGGATAACCTAACACAATGGGTCTCCTCTTGTAGAACAATTCGCTGAGTGGAACCCAATCTCAACGTCCCCACTTGGATATTGCTCTGACATCATCTAGCTTATTCTGCCAGTTCTCTTGTGCGTGATCCATAACCAACCGATTGCCATCAATGACAACCTTGACAGTCTACGTCATCTCTGCTATAGCCATATTTCCAACACCTTTATACTCTTACTAGTTGCGGTTTGATTATAGGTCATAACTGCCTCTGCTAGAATTTTGAAGATCTTGGTGATTGAGTTATTCAACCATTCTTGGATAAAATCCCTTAATGGAGCAACAATTACTTATTTTTTTATCTTAACATTAAAAAACTCCTTTTCAATTTCCCTAAGATCAACAGATAAATTTTGTATTATATTTACAATGCCTTCATTTGTATTTCTGTACTTGACAAGCTAGTTGTCAATGTCATCATGTGTAAATTCCATCATATTATCAAACTTTTCAGTCAATGTAATTTTTAATTCTTCAATTTATTCTTCGAAATGATGTCAAGTCATGAGCATCAAATTTGACAGATATTTAGGGTATGGGACTTCAATGGTAGCTCTTGTGATCCAAATCAAGAATTTTTAAATATGCTTCATTTTTCCTTCTTGATAAGTTAGTCATTTGAGTTATTAGACCTTTTAACACATTAATTCTTTCCATCGAACAGGATTTCAATTGTTTGATGTAGCGTATAGGAGGTATATTTTCTTGCTTTCTTGTTTTCATTGTCATTGCTGAAACTTTCAATGTAAACAACACAACTCTATCAATGTAGAACCCTTCATCATTTTTCAAATATGAGTTTAAATATTCCTTGGTATTTTAAATTCTTAAACCGAGAGAATAAAAAATCTTTGTCATATCCCATAACTCTACAATTAATGACATTACTTTCTTAATATTTTATTCAACGAAATTTCAGGTGGCAATGATTAAACTAGAAATTCCTTTAACCCTTGCACTTGGTTTTGGGTTTTCTTGAAGACCATTTCCATGATGAATCATAGCAACGAGAGAAGCCACAATAGGTGGAGGAATGAGGGTTGCCTCCAAATCTTTAATTTTTTCTTTCAACTGGGCATTCTCTTCTTCCATGTTTGCAATTTAAACATCAAGTGTGTCCCCTGTAACTTTATGAATAGATGATAATTTGGAAGGTAAGATATATTGAGTTTCAATGGTAGACTGTAGCTTCCATCTCTTACTCTTTTTAGTTCTCTCAAAAACTAATTTCTTAGATTCTTTATCAAAAGATGAATTTTGAACAACAAATATTTCCTCATCAGAAAATGTCTCATCCAAGATCATGAGTTCAGAGAAAGGCTATACATTTTATTGAGGTGATACTTCTACATCTAGGAAAGTAATGTTTTCAATATCTACATCCAAATCAATGTTATCCAATAACAAATCATTTTTTGGAGCATGTGTTTCATCCCCCTCCTGTTGTGAATTATTCCTTTTTCTTTCGACCTTCAATTTATGGGGATTCTCCAGGTTCCCTTTATGAGGGTTCCTCGCTTCATCATCTCTTGATTTATTGCTATGCATTTTTCTTGTGTTGGATATCCCTAGCTAAGGATTTTCCTTTGGTAAGGCACTTCTTTGAGAGACAGATGGTGACTGGAAAATTTTATCACTCAAGGGTTTACCTCTTTCTTTATGGTGCTTTGTAGTGCTTATAGAAGTCTCTATATCTCCATAATCTTTGTCGGCTTCTTGGTTATTAGGATTGTGGCTATCATTTTCTTCTTGTCTGTTGACGAATGAATTTAAAAGTGCAGGATTGAGCCCAACTGAAAGAAAATGATTATTAAAAAGGTGATTTGGGTTGAAACCCTTGATTTCCTCTAATAATTTGAGGTCAAAATTCTTGAAATAAGAAACATATTCATCTATTTTGGAAATTCCTCGGAGAAGAATTTCACCCACTTTCCATGGGACAGGTATGAATTGATTTTTCTTTTTTTTTTTAGAGAAAGTATGGAACCAAAATTTATAATTCCTAGCTATCTCAATGATAACCAAATTATCAGATATATAACAGGGAAGGAAAATAGGTTTTTCGATAGAGCGGAAAACCCTGATGACATTATAATCTTCCATTTTCTCCAGAACTCCCTTTTCCTTCAAAAAAGTTGTTGCCTCCAATGATAGCCGCGAAGTGTCTTCCCCAAATAACAACTTCTTGAATTTAGATACAAAGTTTGAATACACCTCATAGAAATGATGGTTGACTCTCTGCCTCCATAGAGGTTGGTACCACATGGTCACAGGGTCCACCTTTGCTTTAATTCTCTGGGTAACATTTAAACCCTCAAAAGTATGACAATATGTAATAGAAAATATCAAATAAGATGAGATATACAATCTTTTATCATTCTTGAAATTAGTCAACTGTGCAGTGATTTCATTCGAAAAAATCTTTGCCCAGTCGAAGATAACGTTTTCATGAACCACAAAATGCAATATATATAATGCCAGTCAGGGAATTGTCTCTGTGGAGTCATGGCCAACAATTCAAGTAAATAACCAGGCAATTTATTTATAAGGATTCTTCAAAGAACTTACCTGAATTATGGATATGTCTTCAGACATTGACGCAGGGTCATGCAAATATTCCAGAAGAAGTTCTATTCCATTGTTCTTGCTTTTTAGAAAATTTCTAGCCTCCTCCCCTTTATAGATCAAATTTGGCTCTGGAAATTTCAACATTTCTCTAAATATTGAACGCACCCATGAGATAGGAGAACTATTATGCAACATGATGACTCTTCTATTTTGAATAAGCTTATTGATGCACCAAGTGACGATATATTTACATTCAAACACTTATGGAACACATCCCATGAGAACTATTCCCGAGGTCCACACTTTGTTGTCTTCTTTATCCAAAAATTTTAAATAATACTAGTAGGAGCGGGACCAATGATAATTTTGATCTTCCCTAGCAAAGAGGTTCAAATTATCCACACAGAATGACTGCTTTCTCATGGCTATCCCAACAAAGCTTGCCAAATTTTCTTGAGATATTATTTTTCACAGTAAAATGAATTTGTTTTAGATTTCTTTTTACATAAACACTAACTCAAAATAAATATTAGTAGCCTCGGTATGAGCATTATTAATTAACAACCACTTCATCGATAAATTTGGTAGTTGGGTCCATAGGTATAATAATAAATGTGACATTGAAAAATGTGAAGGGACAAGTAATGGTCGAGAATCGAGGTTTGCGACTAGTATGAAAAGGCAGATACACAAGTCTAAAGGTTCGCAAGTTGGAAATTTGAAATGTATGAAATGAATAAGTAATGGAAAGTGTCGGGAAGATAGTGGAGAGAGTGGAGGTGCATCATGTAGATCTGAAATTTTGAAATTACAAGGTGCAAAAATATTTTAAGTTGGAAAGTCCAAATGTATGTAAACGAAACATAATGCAAGTGTGATACTCCATGAGTCTAAAATTCTGCGAACGTGAAAAACAACTAAATATGGTAGTATCAAGAAAGGGAAAAAGAAGGGAAAAAGAGAAAACAAGATTAAGGAAAGTATAGAAAGGAGAAAAGAAGAAGTAATAAAAAAAATAGGAAAAATAGAATAAAGGCATGGAAAGCACAAAAGGGATTCAGCATGGCTTCTCTCCTATATCTACATTATGTAACATATATATATCTTCTCTTTGGAAAAGTTGCATGCATGTTCTTTTAAATATTATTACTTTATGTGTGAATTACTTCAATACGTATCCCTTATTCAATGATGATAGTTGTATGTCATTATGACATTAAAGTAAAAGAAGGGTGTATAGTTGAGAGTGTATGAATTGTTTATACTCATGTATAACTCAACATAAGTTGTTGAAATTTAAATACTTTTTTAGACTTGTTTGTCTTTTATTTATTTTTTCTCTCTCTACAATTTAAACAAGGGTTGCATGGCAACGTAGTCCCTGCCGAATTAGTTGGGAAATACTCACTATTATCAACAGTTGAGTACAGTTGAGTAAGTAATGTGCCTGAGCAAAACAATTTACATAACTATGTGGTATTAATGGCTTGTTGCATTGCATTCAAGACAAATATCTTATATCCTTTGGAATCTTTGTCTCTAATCGCTTTAGCCTTTTTGTTACAAAAATATCAGAAGAGAAAACTTTGAAGATTTGTCAAACGAGCCTTAAAGGAAACCTTCTTGAAAAAATTTCCAAGGCATTAGAATGTTGAATTTCCTTTCTGCAGGTGACTCATCATTGATTAAATTCAGAATCCAAATTTCAGGGCAAAGACGATGATTCAATTCAGAATCCAAATCTCAGGGAAAATATGATGATTCAATTCAGAATCCAAATCTCAGGGAAAATATTTCGTAACAAAAAATAAAATACCAATACCAATACCACAAAACACCTTTAAAACAAAAGAACTTTGTGCATTGTAAGGAGTAAAAAATATCTTTTCACTGGTAGGAGCAAGATACAAAAGCTCCATTGATATTATCACTGAAAAGACGACAATTTATAAGACTATTCATAAAGAGTCTGGTAAGACTATTCATAAATTTGTAGTTAAAATCTTGATACGGTTGATAGATTAATGGAAACAATTCAGTTTTCTGTGAATGATTACAATTAATGAGGGACAAGATTAGAACATCATTATTTTGTGCATTAATCAAATGTCATCCCTTAACAATGTACAGAGTTAACTAAATGTGCACACACCACAGACAGTTTGATGTGCACAGTAGTCAATCTTTTCCATATCTAGAATTAGATACAATTCAGACAGGATGTGAGTAGATTAGTGCCGACAAATAGTTGATCAATACACAATATTTTGGCTGTAGCCAATCAACTATATTTTGGTTATATAATCTACAGATTGTGTAATTCATGAAAATGCCTATGATGTTTAGGAGTAAGCAAACTTTAAAAGGATAAACTCACTAAAAACATGATGCCTTAAGAACTAGAAGACTTACTTGAGGTCTGCTTTAGAGTAGCCTGTGTGAAGAGTAAGTGTGTTACTCCAACATGGATCCTTCTTCAAAGTGCACTGAGTAGTGTAGATAGCAGCAACAACGAGCATTGAAGGACTGTATTTGATCATTTTGTAATGAAGCAAACACAGTTCAAGAAAGTAGAATGATAGATTTTCCATTTGAACCATTGTGATAATAAATTTGATTTCTGAGTAGTACAAGAGAGGATTATTAGGAAATACAATGAAGAAAAGATATTTAAACCACAAAGAAGTCTCAATTTTCTAGATCAATTTTTGAAGTCAATTTAATCAATACATCAGAGGGTCATTCTGACAATACAAAAGAAACAGTGGGGTTCATCCCTTTACCACTTTGTTAGGACCAGCTACCTTCTGAAACCTGACAAGGAATACATATGGATTGGGAATGGTAAGATTGAATTTCAGTTGATTTAATATCCTACACTCCTGCCAAGTGATATTATCAATGTATCAGTCAAACTGCGTCTTTGGAAACTGTTGTAATTTAATTAAACAGAAAGATATCAGTTATAGCTAATTACCTTGGCCACTATCATTTTGGATGTGTATTGTTTTGCCGAGATGCGGACTAATTCATTGACCTGCATCCACATATGAATGAGTTCTTCTTATGTCAATAATCTATAAGCTGTTATGCAATATTGTCTATGCAATACTGTATTTCTTCTCTGGGAGCAGACATTGTTCTTGTCCCTATTGAAACATTGTGTGCTTATGTGTACTTTTCAATAGCCAACCAGGTCTTCTATTAATTAGATGTATACAAAAGGTTTCCTTACACTCATGATTAAGGATGTCAATAAGTCATCGTACCTGGGGAGCCCAGATATCTTGATATTTGCAAGCTATAAGCATCACAGTGATACCCACTAATTGTAATTTCCACTTTCTAGCACTTCGAAGAGAAAGGTATCTATCAATGATGTAAACAGTGAGATACAATGTCTCTGGCATTAGTTCAAATTTTAGATGCACCTGCAAAATTTAAGATTTCAAAGTGAAGCCTAAGAAATTTCCCATATAAATATCTTCTAGATCTAAGATTAGCAGGAGACGAAATTAGCATAGGAACGAATTTGTACCTCTATCAACCAATCAATCAGGATTTCCCTCATCGCCTTAGTGATTTCAACGTGCTTCCTTTTCATATAATCTGGAGGTATACAACTCATGTTCTGGACATACGGGGCTGCCAATTATTACTAAAAGAAAATAAAAACGTTACCTTCACATTCACACAAATCTGCAATCATTGACAGAGAAACATACCTCAATCTTCTTGTAGAACTTGTATATGTCTTCAGCATATTCCACAACTGCCAATTGGTTTTCAAGGTCTCCATCATCAATGCTAGAAAGAACCTCGTGGAAGTCACCACATGCATCCTGAAATACCCCTATCAAGATTATCAATCATTTTCATCCAACTTGCATCATAAATAAACACAAAGCTATCCTACAACTATAAATTGTGTTGATATGGGTACCTTTGGCTTGTGTATATTTGGATTTGAGCCAATACTTAAAACAAGAAAAGAATTAGAGAACTAATATAACTTAATCAATAAGATAGACCTCACTTCAAGTTGTTAGCATTGTAGTGCTCTGGGTTTCTTTTCTTTGAGTTGGCTAGGTGCTTTTAATCCCCCATCTTGTGCACTTGACTCTATACTATACTGATAGCAATGACAGTATCCTTTTGAGTAGCATTGGCATTTTCAACATTCCTTCTGATAGTATGCCTCTATTTATTTCCCCGGACTACCTTTGCCTCTGCTTTTGCTTCTGCCCTCACAACAACACTATTTTCTTAGGATCGCTGGAATCAAAATGGAAAAAATAAAGAATGAGATTCCCTGCTTGGGCTCACATAAAATAGAGAACATAATGAGGTCACAAGACTAGTCGCAAAAGACTAGGAAGAACCTCGTGGAAGTCACTGTATGCATCCTGAAATACCCCTATCAAGATTATCAATCATTTTCATCCAACTTGCATTATAAATAAACACAAAGCTATCCTACAACTATAAATTGTGTTGATATGGGTACCTTTGGCTTGTGTATATTTGGATTTCAGCCAGTACTTAAAACAAGAAAAGAATTAGAGAACTAATAGAACTTAATCAATAAGACAGACCTCACTTCGAGCTGTTAGCATTGTAGTCTGTGACTGTGCTTTGGGTTTCTTTTCTTTGAGTTGGCTAGGTGATTTTAATCCCCCATCTTTTGCACTTGACTCTATACTATCACTGATAGAAATGACAGTATCCTTCTGCGTAGCATTGGCATTTTGAGCATTCCTTCTGATAGTACGCCTCTATTTGTTTCCCCGGACTACCTTTGCCTCTGCTTTTGCTTCTGCCTTCAAAACAACACCATTTGCTTGGGATTGCTAGAATCAAAATGGAAAAAATGAAGAATGAGATTCCCTTCTTGGGCTCACAGAAAATGGAGAACAGAATGAGGTCCGTGGAATGAAAACAAAAAGCAACAAATTAAACATGCCCAGAAAAATAGAATACTAGGCAGGAAGAACGAAAAAATCAGATGGATTAACATAGAGGTTTTACCTGGTTGCTAATTCAATTCCCTAAGAGATTGTTTTAAAAACCCTATACCTTGTTGAAGAGTTCTACTAGAAAACAATCTTTCATCTTGCTTAATTGACTCTGATTAAACTTACCTAAGTGTCGGGATTGGATCCCTTGGCTCCCTTGTTGGCATTGACAACCAAGTTTACTCCAGACCTCCTAAATCAATAGTCAGTCCAAGATTTTAGGACTTGACATTGGAGACAGAGGGCACCAAATAGAACAACAAAATGGCAAAAACAAAAACCTAGCAGCAGAAAAACAAGACTAGTCGCAAAAGATCGATTTACTATATATGACCTACAAGATAATAAATAACATCAAACAACATCCTACATCACGGAAACTTTGTTGATATTGCATTTGGCATTCAGAGATCCCACCAGATTGCTAATGTCTCCTAAGGCTTTCAAATTATTGGTGTTGGCTTGCAGTGCCTTTTGGTTGGGTGCCGCCATTGCAGGGCTTGTCATTTTCCACGCATATATCTTAGAAAACAAACCAAGAAATCTAATCTAGTCTACCAATTATAAACATTACAAGTTTTCAAGATATCCACTTACCCTTTGTTGCTGCAATTGGTCTAGAAACAATACACCTGTTCTCCATCTCACAGTGGTATTGTTCCTGCACCTAGAAGTACTAATAACAAAATCATAAAAATAACAGTTTATATTTCATATTGCACGGGGTGTCTAGCAGATCCAATTATGGGTTACCCTAGCAAAATGTTGATTTTATGGCTACTGGAATTTGGTACTCCAGACTGTTTCGGCAGATGAGAAAGAAGATATTGAATACAACAAGAACATGCTTATGCTCGGCTTACTGATGCAAGAGTTCCTCCCAAGACTTGTCTTTCCTTATCATACTAATTGTACTCTACATTCCAAAACGAAAAGGCATCTGGGCATGGGCACAGCCCCTCCTCCCATCATACTCTTATTGTTATCTGCTTCCTCCATGAGGGATTTGAACATCCATGCTCCAGCTATCATTCCTATTCCAGATGACACCTGTGATGCCATTACAACCGGGGACATGGTGCTTCTTCTACACTTTTATGCCTCTATAACCCAAATGTAAATGCTTTGGTTTTTGTTTCAGTTCAGTTCGTGGCGACCACATCAGAAACAAAGAAAGAAAGAAAGTATTTTTAATGTCCACGAGACTAAAAATAGCCTATGGGACAGATTGTTTTTCCATCTGGATTTTGTATTCGACCCTTTTCCTGTGAAGTTTTACAATAATCGCTCCCAGGTTCTCAACAAAATCTTTGCTACTAACCATACTTTTAGGTCCATCTGACCTCTCTTTGATCATTTGTGCACATTGATATAATTTTATTTGGTCATTTGTGTATATTGATATAATTTCAAAGCTCTGTATTTTTATAATTTTGTAATAAAAAATTTTGTACTAGGTCCGTCTGACCTCTCTTTGATCATTTGTGCACATTGATATAATTTTATTTGGTTATTTGTGTATATTGATATAATTTCAAAGCTCTGTATTTTTATAATTTTGTAATAAAAAATTAAAGTTTTTGGAGAAAAGAAATTCCAAGATATTTAGCACAATTCAACAACAAAAATAATAATAATAACAAAGCAAATATAGACACACAGAAAAGTTATTTTGGGATAAAAATAGTACAGCTGCAGATTCTCCTTTTCTTAAAAAAGGGTGAGCTATACCATGCTATAGCATGAGCATGCTAAGTACCGTTGTAGCAAACATTGTCAGAAAAGTTTAAACACTTGTGAATTTCACCTATTTTATGATGAATAATTTTTCCATCCAATCTTGTTTAAGGGGATTCTGCAAGACCATAACTTCTGTTTGACTAATATGACCGGATTCATTTCCTTTTGGGTGAAATGAGGATGCAGAACCAAAAAACGGAATCCTTTTCTTTCCTTGCCCTTCTTTCATTTTTAAAAGAGCCATTGACTATTCCTAAAAACATGGCAGAAACAAGCATAAGAATGACAAAGAAAAGTTTTGGACATTTCTAATACGTAATCTCTGAAAGTACCCTACGACTTTACTGCAATTTTTACGATTTTACT
>JASDQU010402980.1:407-10754 GCA_032191745.1 Picea mariana | reverse complement strand
TATTTGTGTTTATGGTTGCATCTCTGATACATTCCTATTATATTATTGAATATCTGCAATATCTCTGTGCATTTCTTTATTATATCTCCACTCTCATTTCGTGCCAAAAATAATCTAGATCATAAAGAGATTTGGGGCAAACTTCAAAATATTTATGAAGGAGATTCAATAGTCAAAACAACAAAGCTTCAAACTTACATAGGTCAGTTCAAACAACTAAAGATGAAGGAAGATGAGAATATTGTAGCTTACTTCTTACGAGTCGATGAAATAGTAAATGAAATCATAGGATTGGAAGAAGAAATCAAAGAATCGATAATTGTTCAAAAGGTACTAAGATCTCTTCCTATGAGATTTGATCCTAATATATCATCACTAGAAGAAAGATCAAATCTAAACTCAATAAGCATGGACAAACTACGTAGAACCTTCACAACATATGAAATGAGAACTGAACAGAAAAATCTAGATGTAAAAGATACATCCTTCAAAGCATCCAAAAGATCAAAGAAAAAGGGAAAGCAAGAAGAAAAAGAACATAACAACAATAGTGATGTCTCGAAAGATGATGAAGAAGTGGACAACTTTTTCAGAAGACTGAATGAGGGAACCGATGGTTAATCTTCCTTTAATTTATTTTAATTGTGATGGTATTGGGCATTTTGATAACAAATGTCCCCATAAGAAAAAGAGAAATAATGAAGGTGATTCAAAAAGAAGACAAACATATAAAGGAAAAAGAACCACAAAGAAAATTTTCAAGAAAATCTTATGCACCAAAGAAGACATCTCATCATCAAATGAAGATGAAGTCAGTAACAGTGAGACATAAAGGGTTCTATTCCTGGCGATAGAAGACTCTGATAAAGAAGACTTCGAAGTAGAATATGAAGAAGCTGAAGAAGAAATTGAAGAAGCAGAAGTTGACTACCGAGAGGAATTGATGAGTTCCATAGAAGTTATCAGAAGAGAAAAGAGGAAAAACAAGAAGCTACAAGCACAACTAGACAAGAAAGAAGACACTTATGAATTAACACAAATGATAAAAAATTTGAAGTTTCAAATTGAAGAAGATAAAATAATTTAAGAAGCACTCAAAGAATAGCTAGAAGAAAGAGACAGGATCATTGAAAATTTGGAAGTTGAGATTGTCACTTTAAGAAAGGATCTTCAAAAGAAAAATATGCATAACAGTTCAAAAGTTTTGAATGACATTATCAGCAGTCAAAGACCTAATCATGACAAGTCCGGACTTGGATACAATCAGAAAGAAAAGGGATCAAGCTCCAAAACAACATAACAAGAAAAATATCCAAAAATCTATGAAGAAACAATCAAAAGGGATAGGAAGGTCTACAAAGAAAATTACAGGGACACTCCTCCACCGAGAAGATTCATATTTCAGAATCAACGACCAACAGAAACATATAGGTCTCATGAAGAAGAAGGATTCATAAGAGCACCTCCTTTCAAAAGATTTTCAACTCCCAGGTATCAAACTATATTTTTTGGTTTATGTTATGCATGTAATAATTTTGGACATAAAGCTATGAATTGCAGAGCTAACAACATGAACATAAACAACTTTGAAATTCATAGACAAAAGCATTATCCAAGAAGGCCTAGTAAAACACAGAGAAGAAGTTACAACAAGTTGGAATCTTTGAGCACTAAAGTGGAATGCTACAAGTGTAACAACTTTGGACACATGGCCAAAGATTGCAAAATAACAATCTCTCATAGAGAACCACAATAGAAAAACAACAATCACAGACAGGAACCTCATAAAAGGACATGGATAAGAAAAAAGAATCAATACAACAATGAAGAATCCACACTCGCTCTACAAGCTAAGCAGAAGAAACATGGTTGGTATGTTGACAATGGTTGTTCAAAACACATGACAGGTGATAGAGATGGGTTTCTTACATTAGGAAAGGAAAGAGATGGACAAGTCTCATTTGGAAATGATGATTCAACTAAAATCATTGGAAAATGCACAGTCAGAATTGGAAACAAGAATACAAAGGCAGAAAATGTTCTACTAGTAGAATATATGAAACATAATATTCTAAGTGTGAGTCAAATGTGTGAACAAAGTCATAAAATTACTTTCGATTCACAAAAGTGCGAGATAAGAAAAGAAGGTTCAGGAAAATTGATTGCTATAGCTGGGAGAAATTCAAGCAACATATATGCGTTAAGTGAAATTGGAAATGGAAAGTGTTGTCTAGGAAAGGAAGATGAAAGTTGGCTATGGAATAGAAGAATGGGTCACATACATTTTGATAACTGTGTCAAAGTCAGAAAAACAAAAGAAGTCAGGGAAATTCCCCAGTCACAAAACCAACCAACACTTTATGCAAGCATTGTCAACAAGGAAAGAAAACAAAACTAGGTTCAAATCAAAGGAATATTCAATGACAATACCACTGGAAATTGTGCATACTGATCTAGTTGGACCAACTACAACAGAGGGTTTAAAAGGTGAGAAATACTTTATGTTATTAGTTGATGATTATACAAGAATGACTATAGTTTGCTTTCTCAAGAATAAGTTAGAAGCTTTTGAAAACTTCAAGATCTACATGGAAATGTTTGAAAATGAAATGGATTCAAAAATCAAATGCTTGAGATTTGATAATGGAGGAGAGTTCACTTCAAAGGAATTTATGGACTACTGCAGTAGTCATGGAATAAAAAGACAATTCTTCGTTTCTAGGAAACCTCAACAGAATGGAGTTGTTGAAAGAAAGAACATGACAGTACAGGAAATGGCTCGAACAATGCTAATGGATTCCAAATTGACAGATATTTTTTGGACAAAGGCAGTGCATACAAAAATTCACATTCAAAATAAAGTAATGCTTAGAAACAACATTGAAAAAACTCCCTACCAGCTATGGAAAGGAAGACCAGTGAATGTGAAGCACTTCAGAGTTTTTGGAAGCAAATGTTACATCAAAATAAAAGATGGAAAAATGGGAAAGTTTGATTCTCGTGTGGACAAAGGAATACTTGTTGGTTACTCAAGTACAAGAAAAGAATACAAGTGTTACAACTTGAGATTAAACAAAGTTGTGGAAAGCATCAACGTAACAATTGATGAAATAGGTAGACAAGAATTAAAGGAAGAAGAAAATGAATGAATGGAACAACTTTATGAAGAAGAAACATAAGATGAAAAAGAAGGGGAAGACGAAGAGGATCTGACAGAAGAAAAAAATCAAGTTCAACAAGTGACTCCAAAGACACCTAGCAGACGAGTACAAAAGAATCATCCTTCAGATCAGATTATCATAAACAGAGATGCAGGAGTTGAGACTAGAAGAAGAATGCATTCACCAGAACAAACACACCTAGCACTCACATCTACGATTGAACCAACCTGTTTTGAAGAGGCTAGCAAGAATGAATTTTGGAATAAGGTGATGGATGAAGAATTGGATCAAATAGAGAAAAATGACACTTGGGAATTGGTTCCAAGACCAAAGGATAAGAATGTGATTGACACAAAGTGGGTTTACAGGAATAAATTGAATGAAGATGGACAGGTTAAAAGGAACAAAGCTAGATTGGTATGTAAAGGATATGCACAGGTTGAAGGAATTGACTTTGAAGAGACATTTTCCCCAGTTGCCGGAATGGAAGAAATCCGATTGCTTTTAGCTTATGCATGCTCCAAAAATATTAAAGTATATAAGATGGACGTAAAATCATCTTTTCTGAATGGGGAATTTGAAGAAGAAGTATACATTGAACAACCAGAAGGATTTTAGTTGTCAGAGAATGCAGACTATGTGTGCAAATTAAAGAAGGCATTGTATGGTCTAAAACAGGCTCCTAGATCATGGCACTCTAGACTGGATAAATATCTACAGCAAGAAGGGTTCATAAAAGGAAGTGAAGAAAACAACCTCTACATCAAGGAAAGTCAAGGTAATATTTTATTAATTGAAGTTTATGTTGATGACATTATTTTTGGTAGTGATGATGACAGGTTAAGCCATAAATTTGCAAATGATATGAAGAATGAATTTGAAATGTCATTACGTGGAGAACTATTCTTCTTTCTGGGACTTGAAATACGTCAAAGAAACCAAGTAATTTTTATTTCTCAAACCAAGTATATTAGAGAAATGTTAAAGAGGTTTGGAATGGAATATTTAAAACCAGTTTTCACTCGCATGAAAACCAGTTGCAAGTTAAGCAAAGATGATGATTCAAAGTCTACAAATCAGAGGCAATACATGTCAATTATTGGCATACTACTATATGTGATAGCATCTAGACCAGATGTAATGCAGGCAGTTGGACAGGTGGCACGATTTCAAGCAGCACCAAAGGAATCACATATATTAGCAGTGAAGAGAATTTTCAGATATCTCAAAGGAACAAAAGAGTTTGGATTATGGTATCCAAAAGGAAATGATCTATCTCTTATTGTCTACACAGATGCAGATTGGGAAGGTTGTATTGATGATTGACGAAGCACTAGTGGAGCAACGTTCTACTTGAGTGAGTGTTTATTATTGTGGCTAAGCAAGAAACAATCATCAATATCTCTATCTACAGCCGATACGGAGTATATTGCAACAACATGATGTTGTACACAGGTTCTTTGGATGAAACAAACTTTGACAGATATACAGGTTGAGTATGATAAGCCCATTCCAATATATTGTGATAATACAAGTGCCATCAGTATCTCAAAGAACCCAGTGATGCACTCCAATACAAATCACATTCCAATCAAGTATCACTTTCTATGGGAACAAGTTGCAGAAAAGAACATCAGAGTTGAGTATGTGGGGACAAAAGAACAAGTGGAAGACATCTTTACAAAACCACTTCCACGAGAAGCCTTTGAGTATCTTTATCAGAGACTTGGAGTTATTTCTACTCTAAATGAATGTTTTTGAATGCTTCTATTATATGTCTTAGATGTATGTGAGGAAGCACCATAAAGAGGACAGTTCAGTTAGGGGGAACAACCCCGGATGGAAATATACATTTTCCATTGATGAAAAAGGGGGAGAGATTCATCAGATGTAGAGGACAGAGGCATGGTTCCAGGGGGAGAAATGGTCATAGAGATGCATAGGACAGATACATGTTTCTAGGGGGAGCATGAGTGATATGAATTCAATATTGCATGACATAATTTTAGTTTTGCATTAGAGTGTTTCCATAAATGCCAAAGGGGGAGATTGTTGATTAAGGTTGGTTGTCATTGATGTCAACCCTTGAAGAAAGCTCGGTAGCAAAAATGTTTGTGTAATGGAATGAATTTTGTTTGATGTAAATATGACTCATTATTGTCTTGTCATGGTTGATAATAATTACAAATGGATGAACTTCAAAATGGTCCCCTTATGGTGAAATCCCTCATGGGAAGACGCTTTGTAGATTGAGTTATCCTAGAAGTATGGTTAGAGAACCCATGCTTATTTGTGGAATAATGAGATGAAGGTCAGTGAATTTTTCAGTGAAACTATCCTATATGGATATTTCTTGTCATTCCATTTCCGGTGGTATGTGGAACGTCACATAACTCTCACGGTTAGAGAGTTATGGCCATGAGAAGTTGGAGAACCCGGGTTTGGGTAATGGACCCAAGTTTGTTTTGATATATTTGCAGGTAATACTATTCTATATGGATATTACATGTCATTCCATTTCTGGTGGTATGTGGAATGTCACATAACTCACGGTTTGAGAGTTATGGCCTTACGAAGTTGGAGGGCCCTCATATGTCATTTAGAAGCCCCAAAAGGTCAAAGTAGTCAAAGTAGTGTAAGAGTTTTTAGAAGGTAAATAATAAAGTGAAGTGATGAGTGTAATACAATTCAAAGTGAATACAAAATAAACTATTTAAATAATAAATTTAATGGATAAATTAGAAGTGAGTTAACCCTAAAATAAGGAAAGTGGACAAAGTGACCTAGAAGATGTTTTTAAGGAAGGTACTTGGAGAGTATAAATAAGAGGCAAGGCTCTCTCATTTTAGATCACACTTGAGAATATTGAATATCTATAGGTTTTTGAGGTAACCAAAGGATACATAATCCTAATTTCAGAGGGAAGGTGAAGAAAATAAGGCCGGAATTCAAGGAAGGATAAATTCTTATGATGATGCTTTCTAAGGTATGTTATTTACATGTCATCTCACCATTTTAGACATAGTTGTTTTTATAGAATTCTTTAGACCATGAAATTGATATCCCATTGAGGAAACATATCCAAGTATCCGTGGTAAAAAATTCCACTTGTGTTTCATTGTATTTTTGGAGTTACACTCTGTGGAAAATAGGGTTTGTTGCTAGTCCTGAAACTAGTCTAAAACAGGTGTTTCGGGTAAAAACGTCATAAATTATTCATAATAGATCCAAATTTAGTAAGAAAAAATGTGTTGGTTATAGTACAGTCTATAGTATTCAGTGTAAAATTTTTAGATTGATTCAAAAAATATTCCGTGTGGGGCACGCTCTACAAGGTCGCTCTCTAGAATAAGCCAGAATTCAGCAGGGTATGCCATTTTTTCTATAATTCCTTTTCTGTGAGGTTCTAAGTAGTGACACCTGGAGGAATGGCATTAAACAAAATGAAGAACATTGTGTATCAGTTTCATATCTTTATTCATTAGAGATACATATTTATGATTATTTCAAGTTAGGGTTGTTGACTATTCCAAAACTAGTCATGTGAGACTAAAGAAAAGTTGATGAAAATGCTAGTCTCTTGTTGTTAAAGTTAAGGAAGGTTTGTAGGTATGTGATCATATAAACTGGGTCTATTACAAATTTACAAATCATATTTGTATGATGAAATTGATAAGGGATTTTGGTTAAGGTACATGTTGGGTACATGGTTGAGACAAGTAGTTGATGAGTTGGCACATACATGAGGTGTATAGTTGATGATGTTGGTACATATTAATGAGTTATAGTTGATGAATAGTTGAAAAATTATTGGTACATACTTGGTACATGGTTGGATGCACTTTTTTATGGTATAGGTTGATTACATGTTGTTTGGTACAGGTTGGTGCATGGTTGATGCACTTGTTTATGGTACATGTTGATTACAAGTTGAGGTACAGGTTGATGCATGGTTGATGCATGGTTTAGGTTTATTGGTACATGTTTACAATGTTATATCTCACAGTGATAGTGTGTCAGTGGTTCCATCATTCTACTTCTACTTCAGGGCAGTTGGACGAGACAAGGATAGGTGGTTGTAGCCACCTTCCTGTTGTAGCCAGAGAACTTAGGGGGTTGTAGCCTCCTTCTAGTTGTAGCCAAAGAATTGGGGAGTTGGAGAGTCCCTCAGGTTGTATCCTGAGAAACTAGGGGGTTGGAGCCTCCTTCCAGTTGTAGCTTGAAAACAAAGGAAGTTGGTTCTTCCAATGAATGTAATTCTTCAAGACATATAAGAAAAAACATTATGTGGTTTTCTCCCGCTTTGGGTTTCCATGTCAAACACCGGTGTACTATGTATGTGTATGATTGTTCATTTGTTCATTGCTTATTTACTCTGCAGTTATTGGATGATAATGCTACATTGATATTTCACTTGGATTATATGGTTAAAAAGGACATTATTGCTCTATTACTAATTCATCCCCCCTCTCAGTAATCCAACACTTGTAACACATCACATGTTACATTTGATTCCTCATTTTTCTCTTGTTGTCCATCTCTTTGTTTCTTTGAAGATATGTAGTCTTTCTTCAGATGTCCTTTCTCCCCACAATTCCAACACTCCATCTTTCCAAATCTGTATTTGGATCTTCCCTTCCTAGAATTCTCACGGTTCCCTGAGCCCTTTCCTCTATTCTTTTGTCTTCCCATGTTCTCCATGTTAAACGTATTACCCATTGTCTCACCTATTCTTTTCCATCACATTTCCTCGCTAAGGATAACACCAACAACATAATCAAATTTTAAAGTGTTTGAACTCGAGACAGAGTTACTTACAACCATGACCAAGTCATTCTAACTTTCTGGAAATGAGCACAAGATTAGAAGAGCCCTAACCTCATCATCAAAGTCCACTTTTACATAACTTAGTTTATTAGTAACGATATTGAATTCATTTAAATGATCTGCAACAAACCCACCTTATGACATCTTCATATTTAATAATATCTTCATTAGAAATACCTTATTGGATGTCAAGGGTTTTTCATACAATTTAGACAATGCATCCATCAACTCCTTCGTTGTCTTTTCTTTTGAAATATTGAAATCCACTGATGTTACCAGGCTCAACTATATCATTCCTAGTGCCTTTCTGTCAAGAACCTCCCATTCTTCATCCTTCATGGCTGTCGGATTGTTTTCTATTCCACCCAATGCTAGGAATAGATCCTTCTGATATAAATAATCTTTCATCTTCATCTTCCATAACTGGTAGTTTTGGCCATTAAATTTCTCGACCCTAAACTTTCCATCTTCTTCCATTTCTCCCACTCGAACCAGGAAGTCTCTTTTCCTGCGAGTTATCTTTTTCTCTAATACCAGTTGTTAGAAAAACATGATCGTGGAGCAATCAAATAAAATAAATGTGGAAATAAAACATGAAAGATACACAATACAATAGAAACATAAATATACGTGGTTCAACCAGTGTGGTCTACGTCCACTAGAGAAATTGCTAGGTCCTTCCTTTATTATTATCCAAAAAATGAATGGATATAACCTACAACAAACCCGTTGTAACTTCCTCTTCTTTCTCTCACAATCTCCTCATTCAGAATACAATATTCACAATAATCCATAGCTGTAATACATTTCCCTCATAAAAGAGGGTTGTCTTCTAGGGAAAAAATCCCTAACATAACTTCTACCGTAAAATCTGCGACCTTATAATGAACAGTCCAGATTTACAATGAAATTACAATATACATTTACAAGGGAATTTTTCCTTCATGGGCTTCACCTCCAAAGCCTCGCCAAGGGCCCACTTGTCCCCAGACCCTGCAGAGGGGGTAACCCCCCTCTGCACTCCCCCGCGTGGAGGAGTGTACATTCTTCCGGGGTGTAAAGTATTCACGGGGTATAAACATGACTGAAAACAAAGACTTCTAAATCAGGAAGATAATCAAGCTCCGCAACCAATAGGTATGGGTCTCAGGGTCCCAGATATAGCTAGGGGGTAAAACCTAGTTCTCATGCCATAAATGAATATTATAGGAATTAAGGCACAAGAAAAACAAATGACCTTCGAAGGGGATATTTGGCCTCCAAGTGGAGTTATGTGCATCTTTAAAATTTTTGAACACAATTTATTGATCAAGGGTTCCTCAAAATGGTGGTGGGATGCAAGATACCAGATCTAATAAATATGCAGAATAGAAATAAAATGCTAGGAATGGCAGAATAATAGTAATATAACCATCATAATCATCCACAATAACATAGAAATAATATGAGAATAACAACTGAAATAGCACTTTGATTTAGAAAGCAATGTTCACAGGACTCTTCGAGGGGGCAACCTCCAGTCGAGCAATGCTCTGTTACAATAATCTCCCAGTCGAGCAATGCTCTGTTACAATAATATCCAAGCTATGTTTTTCATACCCTCGACCCTTATTTATACTAAATATGTCTATTAAGAGAAGCATCTAGAGGAAGATCCTTCTAGAAGCAGAAACTTCTATTAGGTCTTCTTACATCCACCTTATTCTATTTTATCAAAAGGCCTTATTAATATTGACCTTTATTACATCTGAATACATTGATCTACCTGTGTGCGGGTTAGGACTTTAACATGTCCGCCCCCTTAAAAACAGCCTTGTCCTCAAGGCTTGAGATGTGGAAACTGCTGCAGAATGGTACGTGGTTCCTAAGTGGCATCTACTGGAGTCATGTCTTTCCACTATACTAGCACTTCCTTGATGGTTCTCTAACGCAGACGATGCTCACGCTGGTCCAAAACTGCTTTTGGTTGTAGCCAAATGGATCCTTCTTCAGTTAACTCTGGAAGGTTGGTTTGAATTTGGCACCTGGTTCCAACCACCTTCTTCAAGCATGAAACATGAAAAACATGATGTAGCTTCGACTGATTGGGTAGAGATAACTGATATGTGACTTGTCCCACACGCTTGAGAACTGTGTAAGGGCCATAAAATTTGGGTGCTAGCTTCTGACAATGCTCGGCCTTGAGGAAAGTTTGCTTATATGGTTGCAGTCTTAGAAACACCCGATCCCATTATGCAAATTGACGTTCGGAGTGACCTTGATTTGCTTGTTGCTTCATTCTATTCTGTGCCATGACCAAGTTCCTTTAAGGGTACGAAGGATATCCTCTCAGACTATAAGTGTTTGGTCAACCGCCTGG
>JASDQU010402979.1:0-10754 GCA_032191745.1 Picea mariana | reverse complement strand
AGCCATCCTATTAGGTCCATGAGCATCTAGCGGTATGACACTACCAACATCTGGTCACCACGCCATGGTAGTGGCTCTTGGTGGCACAGCCAAGAGAAAGGGGGTTTCATCACGAGCCAACCCTCTCATTTCCGTGAAATGCTTGTGGTTAACATTGCCACCACTGTTCACCAAGTCAGGCCAGTGTCCCTTGACTAGCTTCTTGAAAGAAAAAAGAATGAAGATAAAAGACATGAATGGGCTTGGAAACATTTGCATCCATGACAGGTGCAACTCACCCTCTACAGAGGCACCCACCGGATCGCCATCCTTGCTATCACTGCACCTTTTGCCCAGGCATCCCCATCCACCTCACCCACTTACACGACTTGGATTTAATTGTTTCCAAAAACATCCCTCTTCTAGTGGATGCTAGCCCAATAGGACGCCCTGTCACTTCCTCCAAACTTGCATTGCATACTTGTATAATGTCTTTGAGCACTTGACTGGGGTAAAGGGGTTTTATGCACATGTTTAATAATATTGATGATTAGATGTGATTGACATTGCTATGATCCCTGTGACTTATGAACACATGGAGGGCGTATCTGTTGATGTGCAGGATCATGCCCAATGGATAGGTATCACATTGGACAAGTACACATGGGGAGATGATTAGTTCAAACCTCCATGGGGCTGAAGAGCCCACCCGATGGATGCCGAGACACCAACAGGGGGCAGAGACAGGGCAAAGTGTTTGCACCAGGGAAGAGAAGAAGGATCCACCAGAATCAGTCGAGCAGACCTGTACCTAGGGGGGTTGTACCCTCTTCATTGGAACATTGGCCTTGGAAATCCCTGGGACTTCACCCAAGAGGTTCACGACATCATCCTTGCTTCATGGACGTTTTGGCAGACATACATGGCATTTTGGCATGTGTGGCAGGTTGGAGAAGCTCAAGGAGGGCTAACGTTTTTCTCCAGGAGGCTGCATTTATTGTGTATTTTGGCTTTGTCTGCCTTTTGATGACCCAAAATTTAATTAAGGTCATTTGTACTGTATAAGTAGGAGAGAAAAACTCTCTTTTTGTTCATCATCTTTCACTCACTCATTAGTGAGGTCTGAAATTTGCGCCCTATCTTAGGGTTTTTGCTGAAATTGTGAGGCACACTTGTTTAAGGAAGACATTTTGGACTATTTTGGCATTTCTTCTTGGTGGAAGGTTTACAACTAGGGTTTTGCTACTTGAATGCATGGTTATGTAAGTGAATTTCTACAACGCTTCTTAATTGAATGGTTATAGTTTTGTTTACTTGCATTTGTTATTATAATTCGCTGAATCAAACCCTAGGTGACAAGCACTAGTTGATGTCCTTGTCTCATGTCCCTACCAAGTTAAGAGCTATTTTGATTTGCTGAAGTAGGATAGAGCCTTGCCATAATAACACTCTATCTCTATTCTATTAAGCTAGCCATTTTTCTCTTGTTATTGAGCTAAGAAGGAGGAAGACACATCAAGGCCTAGGGTTTCTACACCTTGATGAGTCGTTTTCCCCTAGGGTTTGTTTGATGAAGCCTTGCTCTAGGAACACTTCACCTTCTAACTCTCTTGTCTTTATCCCTATGAACTCTTGCTCAAGCTAGCCGATTTCATCTTGCCAACACGCTAAAGAAGGAGGAGAAAGCACTAAGGCCTAGGGTTTCTACACCTTAGTGAGCCTTTCTCCCCCAGGGTTTCATTGTTGAGGGCTTGCCGTAGCAACACCTCAACATTTAACCCTCTTTTCTTTGGTCTTTCATTATCATTTAGTCCTTCAACCTTTGCAACCTCTTTTGACTCCATATGCCCTAGTAACATACTAGTCTAAAACCTCTTGCATTGAGTAACTTGATCACAAAACAAATTTCTAAAACTTTGAACAAATTCTAACTCTTACTAAACCTAGCCTAGACTAATCCTGCTAACCCTATTGCTGTCGTCACCTTCTTATGCTATAAATACCTTTGTGCAACATTCGTTTTACCTTTAAAGCAATTGATTAATTTGTTAAGGCATTGTTTCTAAAGTGTTGATATTGTTACATTGAATGCCAAAGTTTCATTAGCATTTATTGAGAAGTGATATTGTAATCATTTCTATTGTACAAACATTGATTTACTTTGTCAATATTATTGCTCAATTGCTTATTATCAGAAAGTCATTGATTATATGAAGTACTAACCAACAAGTAAGCTTGCATATGTACAGTTTCTTTGTTTCTTTGTCTCAGGCATGTACACTTCTTGGTTACTACTTCTGGTTATCTTTTATCTTTATTGGCTATTAAGCCAGACTTTCTGATAAGGTGATGATTTGTGAGGGGGAATATTATCACTTATCCCTTTTAAGCCTTTTGCCTTCTCAAAACCCCAGGTCACCGGGGACGTCTCCCCTGGGCCTTACCTCCCTAAACAAAAAGAACATTCCCATTGAGGTGACAGTGGTGGGATTGGTTCAGTTACACCAGTTTGACCTCCTTTCATCTGTCTATTGTCTTAACTACAAACTGTGAGATAACAAGATCCATAATAGATAATTTCTCTGTGGGCATGTATACAAGGAACACTTCAAAAGGTCAAGTGCATATCACATTTTGGACAATGTGATTATAAGTGTGTTGCACATAAGGGATATTGGTATTTCACGTCTTTAGAAGTCCATGATTGAAAATACACAATATTTGTACAATGGTGCAATTTACTACCTTGGTTTCACAATCTATCTGCGGATTGATGGAAGTACTTCTCTTTGGCTTGGTATCCATTGAACTCAAGACGACAAAAAAAATGAGAACTTTGTCGTTATGGTTATTGATGCTAGATGATGGCAAATTATAATGGAACCATACCTCATCAAATAATTGTTGTGTTGAAACCAATCATTTTTCATGGTATAATGAGAACCATTTTGCTAAATTGATCCACTACTACCATGAGGTAGTCATTGTGCCCACTGGGCATGGGTAATCTTTCAAGGAAGTCCATTGACATTGATTTCCATGGTCATCTTGGATTGAGAGTGAAATATATTTTCCCAACCTCCAACTAGCTATCTTTAATATGCCACATAGGGGGGCAACTATGCACAAACCTTGCCACCATTTGTGCTATTCTTATCTAGTAGAAATACCCCTACACATCCATTGTTGTCATCTCCATTCTAGATGTCCTATGATCTTGGTATGATGCACTTCCCATAACAACAATACATGATCTTCCTTGAGTACTCAAATAGTGCTTAATTTGTACAAAATCTTATCCTTAGCAGGGAGTTGTAGAGCTCCTCATCTTGTGATGTCATTATAGAKTTTTGAATCACTGAATAAGTCTAGGTGAACTCTCAACACCACCTGTAAGCTTCCTTGAAATTTTTTATTTAAAATTGTTGGAAGTTTGCAAACATTGCCAATCCCAATGTTATAGGAATTGTGTAATATACTCTATTGTTCCCATCATAAACTTTATCACAACRTTGATCGATTGTAGATATGCAATACACTTCATGTGGCATGCATTCTYGATCTTGCTTCATCTTTGGAGGCATTGAAGAGGCTTATGATCTATATGCATGATGGTCTCTTTATTGAGCAATTAATGTTTCCAATGCTTAACAACTTGCACTAGCACATACATCTAACAATGATGGAATGAATAATTCATAACAACCCTTGAAAAAGTCTCAGTGGCATATTTCAACAAGGCTTTTGTGCAACATTAAAATTATGTAGATTACATGCCTAGAAGCATCACTTTAATCTCAAAGGCTCACTAAATGTTGAGTGTGAGAACATAAGCAATCACTAATTGATGCTTGATCTTTTCAAATGCTTCTTACTCCACGAATTCCCAATTGAATCAAAGATGTTCACAATTCATCTCATTTAATGGGTACACGACAAGGAAAGAGTGTGCAATGAATTTGGACAACTAATTCACCATTCTGATGAAACTTTACAAGTAATGGATGTTCTTCATCAATGACCAATTGTGTCTTTCCAAAACCTTTGTTGAATTTATGCTCAATCATCTTGGTTCACATAAAATCAAAGATAAACAAGTCCTTGTTGCTTGAATGTACACTTGTTCCTGTTGACTAGTAACTTTTGTCTATGTAATGGTGCAAATACTTAATGAAGATGACGTTGTAGCATGATAATTAAAGTGAGCTACCACACTATCATATATAAGAAGACTCATGGTCGAGCCCTTTGAAACGAAAGTGGAGTCACCACCCAAATTTTGGGAGAAATTAAGAAAACTAGGAAGCGGAAGAGGCATGCCACTAGTTTATTAAGAATTAATTTATTTTAGTCATACCTATGATTGGTTTAGGGTTTAATGTGAGACTTTATTGGATTAATTTAGAGGAACAAATAAAATCATTGGCAAACTAACGAAGGAAGTGAAATAACTAGGGTTATGACGTCTTTCTTTATGGTGTGATAGTTAAACTTAATTGTGTGACAAGGAACAAAGTTGAAAATCAAAGACCACAAGCTATCTAATCTCTCTTTTCGACTCAAATGCAAACAAATAAAAAACACTAGATTGATTACCCAATTCCTCTTGATGACCAAGCAACCAGGAAGAGAAGCTAGGTTAATTACCCTCCTAGGTTGGAAAAAAGCCCTCAAGTAGGTTTAATTTCTAATATAACCCTTATCTATGTTAGATCTATAACAAGTTGCAAGGGTTTAGAGGAAAAGACACAAAMAAGAAACAACAAAGATATTAGAAACTACTCTACGCACATATGTATTACTTTTCCTCCCTTTGAAAACAAATTAGGATATTATGCTATCTCCAAATAAAATAAAAACAAAAGCACAAGAACACATGACACATAAAATTAAAAAAATAATAATTAATGTTCGTATATGTGACCCAAGTGCCTTCGATTGACAAGGTTACATACTCACCCTCCTTGAGTTAGAGATGTTGGACAACATGATGCGAACAAAGGGCCAAGGMAAACATGCCAATTGAATCAATCAAAGAAAAAAAGGAAGATTAAATCCCAATGGAGAGGAAAGTACCAATTGCAACATCCTCCAAATAGTTGGAGGGTTGATGGAGACAACAAATTGCAACAAGCCCAACAAAATGAAAGGTGGAACGAAATATCAAGATCGATAGAGAATTAAGAATTAAATAGAGTTTTGGCATATGGGATAATGAGCTTAGAAAAAAAAAGAGCCCCTAACAATGACCAAGGGAGCGACATAAATAGATTTGAGGATGCTCTACGGATGTAACCAACTATTGCACTCACTATTGGGTCTATGGATTTTATAGGAAAATTAAACCCCATGTTTGACCTATCATACCACATCAAGATGGAATAAACCACATGTAATCTAAGAAAAACCCATTCTTTGTATCACATGAAAGAGGTATTTCTTGGAAATATGCATGACATGTTTAAAACAACCCATAGTTGGTGTGTCATGTGAAGAGCACTCAACTTAGGGGAAATTTTGATTCATTGAGTAACTCAAAGAGTGTTACCTAACACATTACGAACATCTAGAGACCTAATGGAGGCTCCTCAACTAGCAACAAAAACTCTGCACCGTGCCTAAGAGGGATCCTAATTAGCAAGGGAGGAACCTAGATTTGTTGGCCAAAGCACTCGCCATAACCAAACATGCGACCAAGGAGGCCAATGTTGGAAGGGGGACCCTACCATGCAACATGACATTGAATGGAAAACCACAATCAAACATCTAGACCAAAGTAGGATTCAAAAGGAGGGACATAAAAAAACTGGGAGCCATCACAGGGATGGACAAGAGAACCTTGGTGTCATCCTAGGGTGGGTCACATATGGCCAATGTTTTGTGATATAACCCACACATAAATATTTGATGGGATAAGTGTATGGTTAATATGAAGTGTAGACACCAATGAACGCAAGGAAACATTTCCCCTTAATGGAATAAAGGGTGAGGAGAAGAAAAAACAACAATGTTGGACAAGCCAATGAAGGCAATGAAACCTTGGCCTTAAATGGAACAAGGGAGAGTAGGAGAAAATATTGACATGCTAGAGTAGGTACATAAATGAATAGGTTAGGTTATCATTAGGGCCAAGGAATGCAAGGGATTTCCTCGAGAAACCCRGACTAGGAAGTAAACAAAGGGTTTTCCCCTAGAAATATAGGATGATGCAAAGGAGATAAGAAAGAGGCCATGTGTCAAAGATAAGTCCTGGTGTAGAACTAAAAAATCCGAGGAAAGGAGGGTGGGTAAGAAGAATAAAACCATAGAAGACACCTTTTKCAAGGAAGATTAAGTTAGAAAAAATGAGTGTGGCTTGAGTGGGAAACCTTGGGTAACAACCCAAGGAAAATAAGGATTTAAAGGTAGAGAATGAAGAACATGAGGAGCCCCAAACAAGGAGCAAGCACAAATAAGAGGAGGCATGTCTTGGATTGAAGGTGATTTATTGGSAGAAATCTAAGGAAAATCATGCTACAAAAAAGAATGGAGGACACACATTAGGGGAGGCTCGATAAAGCAAAGGATCATAAACGAAGGGATATGCATAAGGACTATCTTAGTTGTGAACCACTTTTCATAGTTAAAGTTTGATAAAAACTATTCAAGGAACTTTGAGTATGAAGTTTTAAAGGGAGCCATGATGGTTCCTAAAATCATGTAAGTTTGAGTATCAGGTGGCACATCACACTAATCTTGTGTTATGGGAAGTGGTACAAAATTTTTAGTTTCAAGGTGAGAGGTAGAAGTATCATTTTCATATGATAACAATCATTGGGGTTTATGGTGTTTAATGTTGACCTTAGAAGATTTAATACTCTGACTTGTAGCATTGTCTTTCTTTTTATGAGAATGATAGTCTTCCGAGTTATGAGTGTATCACTTATGGTATACCAGCACCATATGCAAGGTTCAGGTTCAGGTGAAGGTGAAGGATCAATTTCTAATGAATATGTTGAATGAAAGTTCTCGAAAGGAATGGATTTGAAAGAATGGAAAGGATTTGTCATGTGGCTCAAAGACCCATGATATATATTACATAAGGTTGGAGGCACATAGGGCAGGGAAACATATTTGTCTCTAATGACATTGGTTGATCTTTTGAATTCATTTTTGGTTAAATTTTGGGGAAGGTATTAGTTTGTTATGAGGTTTCAAATGATCCTAAGTTTGATATCTAAAGTATGCTAAAGTTGAGTAACTTGTTCGATCAATTTTCTCATCTAAGGCATGGGGTTCATCACATGCCATGCATATTGAGTTAGGGTATATGCTAGCTTGTAAAGGAAGTATAGGATGGATGTCACCATGGTTAAAGGGACATGCCAACGGTTGGATGTCCACTTAGTTCAAAGGTTGGCACACAGTTGCATGATAAACTTAGTTTGAGCTAGTAACTTGAGTGATGTTGGAAGGAGGTGTTGGAGGTCCTCCATAGTTAAATAAGTTCATGTTTAATAATTAGGAAAAGTGTCCTATGTTATGAGGTGGAATTTGTGACATTGGTTGAGGTGGTATAATTGGATGGAAACCTTGGCTATGGGGAAGCCCTTGTTGGATTTTTTGGATCTATACTTGGATACTTGTTTGGAGGAACATTTATGATGCTCATCTATGTCACATTTTGGTTGGAAAAACCATTTAGATTGTTTGTGCAATAGTTGTTAAGTTGACTTTAAGGAGTTTGGTTGCAAATGACATTACCTTGGTTTAGTTTTGATACATTTTTGTTGTAGATTTGGAACTTATTGTCAAGATGGACGGATATAAAGCTAGGAGGGTTAGATAAAACAGTCTTCATGGGGAAAGGAAGAAAGGGGCGAGGAAAACATTAAATTGAGAAAGAGAAGGCTTGATAGGAACTCCCCATAGGAGTTGATAAAATGTAGCATGATAGTTATAATGAGATACTACACTTCCACAAGGAGGAAGCCCTAAGTTGAAAGAAAGTGGAGTCACCACCCAATTTTTTGGAGAAATTAAGAAATCTAGGATGCCAAAAGAGGTAGGCCATTATATCTATAAAAAACTTAATATTCTTAAGTGTACTTACATATGGTTTAGTGCTTAATGGGAGAGTACATTAGGTAAATTTAGAGCAACAAATAAAATAATTGATAAATTAACGAAGGAAAGTAAACTAACTAGGATTATTTGACCTCTTTCTCTTTGTTGTGCTATTTAAATTACTTGCATGGAAGGAACTAAAACCAAAAATGAAAGAATGCATCGTAACTAATCCCTCTTTTCAAGAAAAATATAAATATAAACAAAAAGAATTATATATTTTCCTAATTACTTTCTATGACCAAACAACTCAAAAGGGAACTTGGGGTTTATTACCCTCCTAGGTATGGGAAAGCTCTTAGCTAGTTTTTGATCTCCAATATAACCCTAATCTATGCCAAGTCTACAACAAGATAAAAGGGATTAGAGGAAAAAACACAAACAACAAGGTGACAACAAGCACCATAGAGGGTTATAACCTACTCTATGTACCTTTGTAGCATTCTCCTTTAGTGGATACTGTTGATTAAGGTTGGTTGTCATTGATGTCAACCCTTGAAGAAATCCCTGCAGCACAAAGGTTTGGGTAATGGACCCAATATTGTTTGATGCAAAGATGACTCATTATTGTCTTTCCATGGTTGATAAGAAGTAAATATGGATGAACTCCAAAGTGGTCCCCTTATGGTGAAAACCCTCACGGGAAGACACTTTGCGGAGTAAGAGAACCCATGCTTAATTGTGGAATAATGAGATGAAGGACATTGAATTTGACAGGTAAACTATCCTATATGGATAGTGCTTGTCATTCCATTTCTGGTGGTATGTGGAATGTCACATAACTCCTCACGGTTAGAGAGTTATGGCCATGAGGTTGGAGACCCCAGGTTTGGGTAATGGACTCAAGTTTGTTTGATGGATAATGGTACGAGTTATGATATATTTTCAGATAATACTATTCTATATGGATAGTACATGTCATTCCATTTTTTGTGGTATGTGGAACATCACATAACTCCTCACAGTTTGAGAGTTATGGCCTTACGAAGTTGGAGGACCCTCATATGTCATCTAGAAGCCCCAAAAGGTCAAAGTAGTCAAAGTGGTTTAAGAGATTTTAAAAGGTAAATAATAAAGTGAAGCAATGAGTGTATTATAATTCAAAGTGAATACAAAATAAATTATTTCAATAATAAATTTAATGGAGAAATTAGAAGTGGGTTAACCCTAAAATAAGGAAAGTGGCGTCAAGTGACCTAGAAGATGTTTTTAAGGAAGCTACTTGGAGAGTATAAATAAGAGACAAGGCTCTCTCATTTTAATCACACTTGAGAATATTGAATATCTATAGGTGTTTGAGGTAACCAAGGATATCTAAGCCGGAATTATGAGGGAAGGTGAAGAAAAGAAGGCCGAAATGCAAGGAAGGGTAAATTCTTTTGATGGTGCTTTCTAAGGTATGTTATTTACAGGTCATCTCACCATTTTTGCTATAAATTTTTTTCTATAACGATTCAGAACGTGAAATTGCTATGCCATTGAGACAACATATCCAAGTATCTGTGGTAAAAAAATCATCTTTTGGGTCATTGTAGTTTTGGAGTTACACTCTGTGGAAAATAGGGTTTGTGGCTAGTCCTGAAACTAGTCAAAAACATGTGTTTCGGGTAAAAACGTCATAAATTATTCATAACAGATCCAAATTAAGTGAAACCAAATGTGTTGGTTAGGGTACAATCTTTAGTATGCTGTGTAACATTTTCATATCAATTCAACAAATATTCCGTGCGGTGCACGCTCTATAAGGTCACTCTCTAGAATAAGCCATAATTCAACAAGGTATGTCATTTTTGTTATAATTCCTTTTCTGAGAGGTTCCAAGTAGTGAAACTTGGAGGAATTGCATAAAACACACCGAAGAACATTGTGTATAAGTTTCAGATCTTTATACATTACATGTACAAAGTTATGATTACTTCAAGTTAGGATTGTTGACTAATCCAAAACTAGGCATGTGAGACTAAAGAAAAGTTTGATGAAAATTCTAGTCTCTTGTTGTTGAAGTTAAGGAAGGTTTGCAGTAATGCGATCATATACACTAGGTCTATTACAGAGCTACAAATCAGATTTGGATGATGAAATTGATGAGGGCTTTTGGTTGAGGTACATGTTGAGTACATGGTTGAGACAAGTAGTTGATGAGTTGACACATACATGAGGTGTATAATTGATGATGTTGGTACATATTGATGAGTCATAGTTGATGAGTAGTTGAAACATGATTGGTACATACTTGGTACATGGTTGGATGCACTTGTTTATGGTACAGGTTGATTATAGGTTATTTGGTACAGGTTGGTGCATGGTTGATGCACTTGCTTATGGTACAGGTTGATTACAGGTTGAGGTACAGGTTGATGCATGGTTGATGCATTGTTCAGAATTATTGGCATAGGTTTACAGTGGTATATCTCACAGTGACAGGTTGACAGTGGTTCCATCATTCTACTTCTACTTCAGGGTGGCAGGATGGGGCAAGGGCAGGTGGTTGTAGCCACCTTCCAGTTGTAGCCGGAGAACATAGGGGGTTGTAGCCTCCTTCTAGTTGTAGCCAGAGAATTGGGGAGTTGGAGCTTCCCTCAGGTTGTAGCCTGAGAAACTAGGGGGTTGGAGCCTCCTTCCAGTTGCAGCTATAAAACAAAGGAAGTTGGTGCTTCCAATGAATGTAA
>JASDQU010402978.1:0-10114 GCA_032191745.1 Picea mariana | reverse complement strand
ACAAAGTTCAAATCTTCAAAAGAAAAACGTTTTTGATCATACCTGGAAATCTTGATCTCTCCGCTAGCGCTAATGGAAGCAAGATCCTTGGATTTCTCCTCCTTGGATAGATGCACAATGACTTCCCTCACACCTCTCTAGCTCTCTCACACTTCACAAATGAAACAATGAAAAAAAAAAGGACCCGCGGCCTCTAAAACCCCTCACGTGCACTTTTTTTCCGCAGATATACCTAGCAGGGCGACACTTTACATCGACCCGCGACACATTGGGAATTTCTCGCGACAATGAAAGTGTCGCGACACTTTCATTGTGTCGGATGTGTCGCGACATTTTATGCAGAAAATTTCGAGAAGGTTAAAATGTCGCCGAAATTTCCGAAATATCGGAGATATATTCAACACTGCTCATAAGCACATGGAGACCACTTTCCAAGGTTCCCAAATCTCAACAGGAAAAGGGTGGAGTTTGAGATTTGAAATCTCCGAAGTCCGAAGACCCGAAGGAGATCTCGACCGTTGATCGAGAGGAAGGCCACAGGATCGTTGATCCAAGTTGAAAGGTCAAACACCCGAAGTGAAGGCAGGGTCGTTGATTCTGAGGACATGTGTCTGCAGATCGTCAACTCTGAAAGATTGGAGTATGGAGGAAAGAAGAGTTTGAGGTTTGGGAAACTCGAAGTCTGGAGACCCGCAGAGATCATAGTCGTTGATTTAAGGGGACAGGTGTCAGCAGATCTTTCGTTCTGGAAGACTACCCTGCAAAGGAAACCAAAGTTTGAGGCTTGAGAATTCCAAAGCTCGGAATTCCAAATTGACCACAGCCGTCAATCTGGGAGAAGGAGATCCGAACTATTGATTCCAAGGAATAAATCTCAGTCGTCTCTTCGAAAGTACCTTCAAGATCGTGAGATCGACGGTCATCTTGCATTGCGAGGATATAAATTGCTCGATCTTTACGAGATTGAGGGCGGGCCGCAATCGAGACCACGGTTTTAGAGAAAAGACACGTGGAGGCTTAGGGTGAATTGCGGGGCAAAAAGAGATTTGACCCCAAACCACTCTTAAGTGTGCCCGCAATCGCACGTAGTCGTGAGGTCACCACCCAAGGTCACATCTGAGGAGGGGTCGAGAGAAAAGGCGCTAACGCCAACTCTGAGATTTCGCAGAACGCAAAAGGGAAGTTCGCGGGTATCATGAAGCCTACGCAGGGAGCCGAGAGGAACTGTGTTTAATATAGAACAAGAACAGCAGGGTTTCAGAGAGTCGTTCGACTCCAGAATCGAAGATCCTGGCTGGGAGGTCGCGCAGCCCTTAGGAGAGAAGGGGGTCTACGCCAAGTGGTATCAAAGCGAGAAGTTTTGCTTGTAGACAGCAAGCAAAGGAGAAGAGACAAAAGAACTAGAAGTTGTACTCTGTGTGTGACAGACAGTCAACACAATGCCACCGAGGAGACGAGTGGAACCACCTTTAACCAATCAGGTTGTAGAAAGGGAAATGCGAGAACTTCGGGCAAGATTAGAAGCGATGGAGGCAATGCAGAGACGAGCACCTGATGCTAGAGACATCAGCGATGCAGAGAGTGAAGAAGTAGAAGTCGAGGAAGCTGCAGGAGAGGATGTTGTCGAAGAACGTTTGCTGAGAGCAGTTGTTAGATTGGGAGCCAGAGCCAAGATAGAGGTCCCAATGTATGAAGGAAATTTAAATGCTGAAGAGTTGTTGGATTGGATAAGATCCATGGACAAACATTTAGACTATGAAGATGTCGATGAAGAGAAAAGGGTGACACATGTTGTCACCAAGCTAAAAGGACATGCAGCAATGTGGTGGTATGAACTGCAGGCTGAGAGAAGAAGCAAAGGCAAACAGAAGATAAAGAATTGGGACAGAATGGTAGCCAAGTTGAAAGCTAAGTTCATGCCCAAAGATTATCAGATCAATCTATTCAGGAAGTTGCAGAACCTGAAACAGAAGGGTATGACAGTTAAGGAGTACACAGAGGAATTATACAGGCTGAACATCAAAACTGGACAAAGAAAGAAAGATGAAGAAAAAGTTGCTAGATATATAAATGGCCTAAGGTATGAAATCCAGGACGAGCTCAACATGATGTCAGTAAGGACAGTGGAGGATGCTTCTCAATTTGCACTGAAGGCAGAGGAGAAGTTGGCCAAAAAACAAAGCCAGCGAGGAAAAGGTAAAAGCCCATCCCCAAACAAAGGCAAAGGAGTTACCCATGACAAAGCACATAAGTCTAAGGACGAGATTGAAAAACCACATAGTCACTCGAAAAGCGGAGGAAGTTCCCGAGGAAGACAGGGTGGTGGAAGAGGTTCTTCTAGAGGAAGAGGAAGAAGCAGAGGAGGAGAAGTAAGATGTTATGCTTGTGGAAAGACATGGCACATGTCTTGGGAATGTCTCGAGAAAAAGAAAGGAGGAGGTGAAGCTCACATTTCAGAAGCACAAAGAAGGGATGTTGAAGCAAAAGGAGCAGAGAAAGGAAGATCCCTGATGTTGAGAAAGTTTCTCTTAAAACCAGAGGCAGAACTTGAAAAGCCAGTGCAGAGGAACAGTCTATTCAGGACAGCTTGCAAGACTAAAGACAGAGTATGCAAGGTGATAATTGACAGTGGGAGCACTGATAACTTAGTATCCACATAGATGGTGGAGAAATTGGAGCTGAAAACAACTGCACATCCGAAGCCATATAAAGTCTCATGGTTGCAGAAAGGACACCAGGTAATGGTTACTAAAAAATGCTTGGTTGAATTTAAGGTAGGAGGATATAGAGATGAAACTCTATGTGATGTAATTCCCATGGATGTATGCCATATTTTGTTGGGAAGACCATCGCAGTTTGACAGGAATGTCATTCATGATGGGAGGAAGAATACATACACTTTAGAGAAGAATGGTAGAACACACATGTTGCTGCCAATAGAGGAGAAGAAAGTGAAAGAGGAAGCCAGCACAATCATACTTCTCATGAGCGGGAAGGAACTCCTGAAAGAAGTCAAGAAAGAACAGAAAAACCAGTTCGTTGTGGTGAGAAAACCCAAAGTTATCCTTACAAGTACTTCGATGGATGATTTGCCTGAAGAAGTTCAGGAATTGTTGGATAATTTTGCTGACATAGTGGTGGATGCGTTGCCTAACTCATTGCCACCCATCAGAAGTATCAGCCACCATATTGACTTGATACCAGGAGCAAGTCTGCCAAACAAAGCAGCATACAGATTGACACCTCAAGAGAATGAGGAAGTGAAGAATCAAGTCCAGGAATTGTTAGACAAGGCTTTGGTAAGAGAGAGCTTGAGTCCATGCGCAGTACCAATTGTATTGAGTCCAAAGAAGGATGGAGGATGGAGAATGTGTACAGACTCAAGAGCCATTAACAAGATCACCATCAGGTATAGATTTCCTTTACCAAGAATGGATGATTTAATGGAATGTTTAAGTGGAGCAAATTTCTTTTCTAAAATAGATTTGAAAAGTGGATACCACTAGATTAGAATGAGAGAAGGTGATGAATGGAAGACAGCCGTTAAGACAAATAAAGGTTTGTATGAGTGGCTTGTTATGCCATTTGGCTTAACAAATGCCCCGAGTATTTTTATGAGGTTGATGAATGAAATATTGAAAGATTTCATTAGCAAGTTTGTGGTTGTATATCTGGATGATATATTGATCTTTAACAAGACTAAAGAGGAGCATTTGAGGCACCTGACACTAGTGATGAGGAGACTACAACAGGAGAAGTTGTTGGTAAATTTGATGAAGTCCTCTTTTATGAAGACAGAACTCATTTACCTGGGTTTTGTGATCTCTTCAAATGAACTGAAGATGGATCCAAACAAGGTGAAAGCAATCAAAGAATGGTCATCACCAAAGAGTATGTTTTAGATAAGGAGCTTCCATGGATTAGCAAGTTTCTATAGAAAGTTCATCAGAGACTTCAGTGGAATTTGTGCACCAATGATGGATACAATGAAGAAGAAGCATAAGTCTTTTAAATAGACAGAGGAGGCCGAGAGGAGCTTCAATATACTGAAGGAGAAAATAACAGAATGACACACACACTCCCCCACACTCCAGCTCACGCTCACGCATTCATCTTTTTAAGACTCATGTTTTCCTCCTTTTGAGTTGCGCTTTTCCTCATGATTGAGATGGAAATACTTGTTGGTAGATGGAAACATCACGTTCAAAGCAAGCAACTCCTCCTTCAAAGCTTACGTGGTTCTCATCTTGGCTAGTACGCCTCTCCTTTCCTTGTCGTTTCACCCATCCTCATTCCTTACCTTCCATTTTCGCCCCTACCCTAAAAGCTCACGCTTTTCTTCTCTTGAGTTGGATTTGTGACAGTTGATGAAGATCCAGCGGAGGTTTCTTGGTCTCTCAAGGCTATATAAGAAACCTCACACTCCCTCATTTTGGACCATTCTTCACAGTAATGTTATGCTACCAAATTATCTCCATCCCACTCTCTCTCTCTCACATTACTTTTACATTGCTTCACTGGTTTTGTTTTTGAAGAGCTTGTAACAGCATTTTTGCTACAACCTCTTTCCATTTGATAATAAAAGAAACATCTTTGGAGGAAACTGTGGCGTTCAAGATTAGTCCAGATGTGCCACTTATTGTGAGGTGATATCATTTTTAGATCTTTATGTGTTTTGATCAATAGTTGCTTAAGTAAAGTAGTTTACTAGGCTAGGTGAGGCAATAGTGTAGTTGTCCATCTATACATTTTGTGCATGCTTATAATATAAACTATGTTGTATTATCTATGCATGCAAGATATTATCTGTTGTTCCATCTCACTTTTGGTTTAAAGTTTTGCAAATCATCTCTAAGGAGTTGTTGGGATAGGTTCAAGGACGAATCTACCCTCATCTTCACCTAAACTTCACAAGCATTTCTTGTCCTTCTTCCTCATTCTTTCATTTCAGATTTTAGTAGCTAACTTGCTTAGATAAGTCAATTTAATAATATAAAATTAAGTTTTCTATATGTACGAAATTTCTGTTGAAAAACAGGAATTTCATAACTTCTTTTAAGTGTGTTGCAGCACGAATCAGCAAGCAATAGCTTGCTGATTTTTGCAGATTCTTAACAGGACAAGAGGGCATGTTGCTCAAATTCGAGTACAACACACCTTTCCGGTACTCCTTCCAAGAGTGGTAACAATTCCTTCTTATTTCTCCTTCACTCTAAACATTGTACGCAAGCCCAAAGGAGTTGTACCCAAGAGACTTGCCTTCTTTTCTTTTCAGTCTTATTTTTTGCAAGTTTTAGTTAGATTTCTTTGGGTTTTTTTTTATTAGTTTAGCATAGTTTAGATGTGATTTCTTACATGCATGCTAAAATCTGAAATAATTTAGAGTAGATATCACCTAAATGCTAGATTAGAGCCCGTGGAGGCATAGTTGATCTTTGCTTTCATCTTTTATTTTGCATGCAAGTCATTTACCTTTCAATGTTTAATTATTATACATGCATGCGAAAACCGATTATCTTAAAGGCCTTAATTAATCATTCTTTCGATCTCGCAAGTTATTTTCAGTTCTTATATCTTACATGTGCAATCTAATAAACTAAGAACTTAATCATTAATTCCAGTTTGGGTCCCCAAGGCCTTTTCCGGAAATTAAAATTTAAACTTGCAATCTGTTGTTCAAAGGCCTCAGCCTTCACAATCTTCGGTTTCGTTTTCACAAGCATTTTCAGTTCTTAACTTCTACATGCGATAGTTTCATACAATAAGGACTTAATTTGCAATTTCAATGTTTAAAGGCTTCAGTCTCCATATTATTCAATCTTTCAGTTTTAGTACTTTGGCAACTTTTGAGCAAGCTACAAGCACTCAAACACACATTGCAATACTTAGCTCATACGTCTAAAATAAATTAATTAGACTTAATAGGACACCATAACTAACCATCTTCGCCATTTAAAACGGGCTCGGAGGAAGGCAACGGAAGGTGCTAGGCCGAGGACGGTCTCACGCCGTGCAGCGTCCTTTCCAGGAGTACTTTGATCTTAGGGCTAACCTGTGAAGCTAGGGTAGGCCTCGTTGCCTCATTGCTTGAGTATCCAGCAGTCACTTGGTAATTGGGGGAGGAGAGTTTTTGGTTTGACACCTAGATAGGGCTAAAATTAGTCTCACATTAATCACTTAACTTAATCCTTAGTCTACAACATCTGCAATATAATTACACACTTGCAAGCTCACTGATCTCATTGTCTTTCAATTTACATGCAAGTTATCTTTTGTGTTGTAGAATAATAGCCTAAGTGGTTACATCTTTTCATCTATCTTATATCCCTGTATCTGTGGTGTGATCCTTCAAGAAGTGCGCATCCACCTAGAGGCATTCTCTTCACTGGGTCTTGAGTGCCTTGCGTCTTTTGGCCATCGAAAAGCAGTCCAACAAAATTCTATCTGTTGTGAGCATGCATGGCTTGATGTGTTGATGGTTGTTCGCTTTGAATATCTTATTTTTCTGCTCATTTCAAGCACTTGTTAATATCTTGTATCTATTGTATCTAGCTTAGTCTTAATCTGTATATCTTAGGCTTTCTTTTTGTGTATCTTGTATCTAGTCTAGTGTAGATTTGTATATCTGATATATTCTTTTGTATCCAGTTTGTCTATCTTGTTGTAATATTGTAACTTGTAATTATCTTGTAACAAAACCTCCCCTTAACTTAGTTGACCCCTTGCCCAATCTTAGGCACTAGTCTTAGTTGTCCTAGGAAAAGGCCTGATTGACATACATAACTATTGCATCTTGCATTGTTGCTTAACATCATAGGCTAGATTCCCCCTGACCTTTTAACTTATTAAAACCAACTCCTAGAACATTTAATCGTAAATCTCATCTAGTAACTAGGGTCTACCCCCCTTGGCTTCCCTAGGAGTTAGCCTAGACGGAAGAGGTTCAAGTCAAAGTGACAGCGTGGACTTTGAACCTAAGCATTGTGCCTCCGAGGACACACTAAGTGAGCAAGACTTAGCTCACGTTTGCAAGTGTGTATAAGGACGGCAACAGACCTAATGTGCTAGCACCTTAGAGATTGAGTCCTACCTCTTGGTTACATCTAGATCAAGTTCCAAGTTAGTTGCATTTGTTGTTGTAAAGACTCCATATCCCTAAGGCACTAATGTTTAAAGCTCTCTTGTGGTGAAAGTGATCAAAAACTCTTTATTTTCAATCTCTCAAGCTATTTACTAACTTCACTAACACTAACTTGAGCTAATTTGATTGCAAACTTGTTGATGTTGCAAAAGCTTGCTACAGCCATCTTAATATACTTTTATTTGCTGCATACATTGATTAAAAGGTGGTTTAACTTGCCAGAAATTGCATCTAACAATTGGGTAATATTATCTCGAGTAAATGCTAAGTTTTCATCATCAATTATTGCAATTCTGAAGTGTAATTCCCACTGTTGTTATAATTGTTTCACTGATGTTGAACTACTATTTACTGTTGCAATTTCCTAACAGCCATAGCAATTTTGTTGTCTAGTGTCTTATGTTAAATTTTTTAATTAAATAAAGTACTTAGGCAAGTGTTTCTCATCCCTAGGCGCCTAAGGGGTGAGAATGTGCCTAATGTGAGCCCTAGTCATTTAATGTGTGAGATGCAAATTAAAAGGTGACTTTATGACTTTAGTGAGAGTGAGTGAAGAGACACCAAATCTCAGCCACTCATCTAATCTAATCCCAACCATTGGATTAGAAACTCCTCACCTACCAAGCATGAGGTCGATTAGGATTAGAGGGCACACCATTGAGAGGTTGTTGTTTCATTTTGAGAGAGCAAGAGAGAGATCATTTTCGAGCAGCAAGAGAGCAACCATCTCTGAGAGCTAGGGCACGCATTCCAAGGCAGCTTATTAGCACAGAAATCGAGGCAAGGAGTTCAACATTTACAAGAGGTCGTACAACATGGATTCCAAGGTCCATACAGTCTTTTGTATGCACAAAAATCGAGAAACATAACAACAATAAATTATGTCCATACGATACAGATTTTATCAGTCCGTACAGTCGTACGTTGGCACAGTTTTCGAGGAGGGACAAACAATCGTACTCAGGTTGTACCGTACGGATTCCGTACAGGTTCGTACAGTCCTTTCTGGGCACAAAAATCGAGGCAGGTTGTGTGGTTTTTCTGGAAAGATTGGCACAGTTTTCAGGGCAGCCGTACAGCCATTAAATGAAAGTTGAAGTTGTTGGCACCTATTTCGAGGCATCCGTACAGTAGTTTGGAGGCACAGAAATCGAGGAGCAGACCTACAATTTATTGCAGAAAATTCTGGAAAGAATTTTGAGGAGTTTGGCTTATTTCCTGTGTGAAGACTTAGCACGGTTATCGAGATAAGTTTGTCATTTAAATTTATGAAGATGAATATGCTATAACAAAATTCTCTGAAGCTACTAAATAATAAAAATCTCTCTCTCTCACTGGTTTTCCCCTTGTGGGTTTTTCCAGCGTCAAAGTTAGACCAAAAATATCTGTGTCAATATTTTATGAGTTTTATGTGCTGCTGATATTTTATTTCTGCGTTATCAACAATGTTCAGAATCCTCATGTTTCAGTTCTGAAATTTAATTTTCTGCTGTGTATTTAATTGTTGATATTTGGGCATTAAACATTGGCTGAAAAATCAACGAGACTGAAACTGGGTTGGGGTCTGAAAATTTTACATGGTATCAGAGTTGAGTTGAAAAGAAGCAGAGATTTCAGCAATCAGAAAGTTGGGACAGCAGTCACTTCACAGGGCAGATTTTTTGAATTTATTATTTTCAGCAGAAAAGGGTCAATGGCTACAGGTTTGAGAGTTGAAAACAGACTTGATGGGGCAGCAAATTTTGGTGCTTGGAAGGAGAGAATGATCTTGTTTTTGCAAGAAAACGAGTTGTGGGACATTGTGGAAAATACCACTACTCATCATGTTGTGGTACCTACTAATGCTACTCTTCTTGCAGCTTACACTAAGAAGAGTATCAAGGCTAAGAGGTTTAATCTTGATGCCATCAAGGATCATTTGATTCCTCACTTGACGGGGAAGACACATGCCTATGAGATGTGGAAGTCTTTAACTAAAATGTACCAAAGTACAAATGAGAACCGGAAAATGGTTTTGAGGGGAAAACTAAAGAGCATAAAAATGACCAAGGCTGAAAATGTGGTCACATACCTTACTAGATTGACACAGGTGAGGGATGAGCTTGGAGCTGTGGGGGAAGCCATAGTTGACAGTGATCTTGTGAGAACAGCATTGAATGGAGTTTCCAAACAATGGGTTGTTTTTGTGGAGGGCATTGTTGCTAGGGAGAAGCTTCTCGATTGGGAACGTCTTTGGGATGACTTTGTTCAAGAGGAGACCCGGAGAGGTTATGTACATGGAAGTTCATCTACAGGTCATGAGGAGGAGAATGTGGCTCTTGCTACCACTAGCAAGAAGAAGTTCAAAAAGGGTCCAAAGGGAGGAAACAAGCCCAAGGGTGAAGGGAAGAAAGACATGAGCAAAGTCAAGTGCTTTGAATGCCATAAGTTTGGGCACTATGCAGGTCAGTGTCCGAACAAGAAGAAGAAACAAACAGCAACTTCAGCAGAGGTGGAAGAGTTTTCCAACAAGTTTGACAAGGAATTTTCCTTGATTGTGTGTCTATCCATGAAGACTACTCATACAGATACTTGGTATATTGACAGTGGTGCCTCTCGCCATATGACAGGGGTTCGTGAGCGCTTGACAGACCTCACAGAGATGGGAAATGTTGAAGGAGTGCTTGGAGATGACCGGGAGGTCAAGGTGGTTGGTAGCGGGACTGTATCATTTCAGAGGGAGTCTTTGCCTCCCATGACTTTGAAAGAGGTTCTATATGTTCCGAGCTTGAAGAAGAACTTAGTGTCAGTTTCTACTATTGAGGAGAAGGGCTATGAGGTCTTGTTCCATGATGGGTAGGTGCTTCTTTTCCCCAGGGGGTCTAGCATCACTTCGGCCAAAGTGATTGGTACTAGACATGAGAGGTTGTACAAGTTTTTGTTCCAGCCAGTGAGAGCATTGATTCATACTACCAGCAGCAGCAGTGACCTATG
>JASDQU010402977.1:0-10665 GCA_032191745.1 Picea mariana | reverse complement strand
ATCATATGAACAACATAAATAATGAACATCAATCACACATAAGATATACACAGAGACATATTTTCACGAGGAAACCCATAAAGGGAGAAAACATCTTCTTCTTCGAAATGATAGGCAGTCTTTTAAGTTCTGTACATCATCTATGTTTGAGCACCAACTCAAAGTGAGGCTACTACCTCTGTTTTACAAGCTCCAACTTGTTGAGAGAACCAACTCTCTGGTTTCTCTAGCACCCACTAGAAGGAAGCGCCAACTCCCTAAATATTCTAGCACCAACTGGATTTATACAAGCACCAACTTGTATACAGAAAACTCTGTGTTTTCTCAAGCACCACCATGCCACCCTATTTTCTAGCCACAATTAGATGGATGCTATAACTCTCAATATTCAAGCACCAAATCGAATATCAAAGGACCACAGTCCTCCCTAGCACCACCCTACCTCCCTGATTATACGTAAAATGATTGAATAACCAACAATGCAAGTGTTTCAATTCTTACCACTTCTCTTATATCCTGCAATTATTCTATGCTTCTATCTGTTTTGCAATTCTTCTCTGCTTCAAGTTGTTCTGCAATTCTTTTCTTACTTCTGTCTATTCAACATCTGTTACTCATCTCTGAGTTTTATCTCACACTGTGCATACTGCAATTTTCCATTTCTTACAGTTCAACTCATTTTTCAGTCAGAATAACTAGCCATTCACAACCACTCCATCTTTCTTTTATGCACTTCACACAACTTCAATTACACCTCGAATACCTGGGCCAACAACACTTCAGCAACTTAATCGCCAACCGTCCAATAACCATGATTCGGTTTTGCTAACTGAATCGTAACTAAACAGTTGATCGTAAATATCAACAATATCCCTTCGATCAGATGCTCAAATAACCAACATCGTTGTATTAAATCTGCAGGGTCTTACATTTATCCCATATGTCCACTGGCTGTGACTATGGGCCTAATCAAGATGCGTTTCGCATTTTGCGAACTTATGAACTTCATCGAGCCTGATCAATGGTCGAGATCTCCAATGATCCGATGGTCCAGATCTCATCGCGATCTCGCGTTTCAGGATTCTTGTGACAAAGGGTCTCGACACTCCAAGTTGCGATCCCCGAAATGGAGCTTAGCAAATAGCTCCTTCCCTTAAGCCTTTGATGATGTGACCTTGTCTATGACCACGGGCCAGACCTTATTGCGATTTCACATATCGCGAGTTGCAAGGTTAGAGCATTTCTTTCCTTTGACTTTCTAGTGAGGGAAATGTTAATCCCTCGCCACATGTCCCTCTTGGATCAATGGTCAAGATCTTATCGCGGTTTCACAACTTCACGGGCCTTCATCATGCCTGATCAACGGTCCATGATCTCCCTTTGATCAACGACTAATATTAAGTCGTGGTTTCGCATTTCGTGATTTCATCATTATTGTCGTGAGTGTCCTTAACACCTCCAACTCCCGGTATATGAAACTCCGAAATGGAATCAGATCAATGGTCCACAATCTTGATGATTCGACGGTCTAGATCTTTTTGTGATCTCGCATATTGGGAGTTTCTGCTGTGAGTTGCTTCCTTGAATCCTCCAACTCTTGGTATCCAAAACTCCAAAACAAAACCTTTGTCATGCTCTGATATATCGCCACGTGTCCCCCTTGGATCAATGATCCAGATCTTATCGCGAGTTGGAAGGTTAATGAACTGTATTCCTTTGACTTTCCAGTCAGCGAAATGTTAATCCCTCGTGACATGTACTCCTCGACAATGGAAAGCCCTCCTGCTTTCGGGACTTTGTAAGCTTGCTTCATCTTGTACTTAAATATCGTGCTCCTTCTTCTGTATCCAACGATGGTCAGTCCTCGAGCTCATATCCAACGTCTGAGATTTGTTCTCCTCTTTTGTGCATTCCTCCTATCTGTATTCATATCTGACAGTCATCAGGAATTCGGGATGGGTGATCCAACGATCACTGTTGCTCCTCACTGTTGATCTTGCCATTGCCATGCCATCATCGCTCTACTAAACGTGTTGATATTTTCCATCAATGACATTGACATCAATGGCAAACACGCATACTCTGCCTCTGCTTGAAAACATGCCAACAGTTTTTATATTTGTTTCTTTTATATCTTGATTCGTAATACCATCAGTTTCACAACCGCACCTCTTGAGTAAGCAGAAGCCATTAAAATTAACATTGATTAATTAAAATTGACTAGAAATGATTTTATTTTTCAGGGTACATAAACAAGTATAGGACATAGGGCCCTAGAATATGATTTTGTGAGTAAACTTCTCTAAGGATATTAAACTAAACATATGTGTCTAACCAGGGAGTGATGAAACCCATTGTGTAATTAGTGACGTCATGAGGCTCCACTCACACTGGAGTTAAGAACGAGGTCGCGCAAAGTTAGTTGTAAAGATAGCCCTCTAATACCTTCTTAGTGTCAGAGATATTTCTGGGGTTCTATTCATATTTGAGGGTCTTGCTAGTACCTTTATCTCCGTGAGAGGTGATGCTTTCAAGATTTCAGGCTTTGTTACCCTACCCATACGGTGGACCGGACTTACAACTGTTCTCCTGTGCATCAATTATATTGTGGTGACTCTAATTGCTTGACATAGGTAGCCACATAGGTTACTTGCAAGGGTTATTCTGCAGGTACCTTGAGTTAGATAAGGGTCGGACAACACACAACATTTATGGAGGATTACCTCTCCAAGGGGATCTGACTGACTACGTTGTTAAGCCCACGAGGGCCCTTATAACTGATTTTGATACCTCCAATCTTTTGAAGGAGGTCTCAGGCCCCTCTTGGGAGAGACATCACTACTCTAGTGAGGGAGGCCCATTTTCAACCACTATATCATGTTTGTGTGCATTGGCCTTTTTTCTTTACTTTGGTGTGCTCTCTGATTGTTAGTTGGTCTTAGAATTTTGTATTGCGTCGTGAGTTTTCGTTGTTATGGTTAGTGGATCCCCCATGACTCCCTCAGTTAGCGCTACCCAACCCATGGTCTTTGATCATTCCATGGGGATGAATCCTTTTGTATTTCCGAGTGGTACGCCAAATCATGATACTCAACCAATACCTTGGGCCTCTAATCATTTTTATTTTGGTATGACAGACATGTCTTCACACTTTCCATCCTCTGTCTCGTCGTCTTATGTGAATCCTAGTTTTGGGTCTGGGGGCATGATGCCTCCTTATTCTCCCTTTTCGTTTGGTGGGAGTCATATCCCTCAACCAACTCTTACGGTAGGAGGTTGGAATCCTCCTTCCTCTGGACCCAATCCTAGCTTCGCTTTCCCTGGATCAAGTGCTCAAATGAGCAGTCCTACTTATTACATCATGTCCATCTATCATTCTTCTGCTATGTCGGTTCCTACGAATTATTTTCTCATGATAGACCTCCTTCTGTCCTCTAGTGTTTCATCCAGGGGGAGTCAGTTTTATAGTATGGGAAACCCCCTTCACGGAGTTCCTTCGTCTGAGGGAAACATATATCCTCACCTGAGTAACCCTTGTCATGTCGCTTTCTCTTCACAAGCGACTTCCTCAGTGATGATGCCCTTACAACCCTTTATGAATCAGTTTGGATGAGGATACCATACTACTGGACATGGCCATGGTGATTACCAGAACCCTTCCTGGCCCGTAATCTCTCAAAACTAGTCTTTCTTGGAACCTTGGTCTCATATGCCCCAACCAATTGTTGTTAGTCATGTTGGAAGCAGAAGTCCAGTCACTATGAGTCACACTGCACATACATCACTAACCTTTGCTAGTCATGTTGGGGATTCATCACTAACCTATGCTAGTCATGTTGGAGATAGGTCAACAACCTCTACAAGTCATGTTGAAGACCAACAACCATTCGTTGCATGTCATGTCGGGAGCACAACTTTAGTCACTACGAGTCACACTACACATACATCACCAACCTTTGCTAGTCATGTTGGGGATTCATCACCAACCTATGCTAGTCATGTTAGAGGTTCGTCAACAACATCTGTAAGTCATGTTGAAGACAAGCTACTAGCCTTTGCAAGTCATGCTGGGAGCATGTCACCATCCACTGCAAGTCATGTTGGGGACATTCATACGATTGAGAAGCCTTGACATATAGGATGTAATCCTGAGTTCCTTTGTATACTTTGCAAAGGAGATCCTCTAACTCGTTTGTTCCCTGTTATTGTAGTGGTATGAGAAGCGTGGTCCTTGTCTAGTGGCCCTTTGGGTTCCGAGTCGTCTTTGGTTTCCCAAAATCTGAATCATTTTTTGGTTGATACAACAGTCGTGTCGATGTAATATTCGGCCAACACCACTCATGTTTTGGCGAGTGATGCATCTCTTGACCATGTTGTCTCACATCCTGTTCAACCAACGGTCTTGTTGATGCAATCTTCGATCGATACCACTCTTGGTTTTTGGGGTGATGCATCTCTAGACCATGTTATCTCACATCTTATTCTACCAACAGTTGAAGAAGTGGTCATGCCGATGTAATCTTCATTCGATCTCACTCTTCTCTTGAAGAGTGACAAGTCTAAGGAAGTGACATTATCGATGCATTCTTCGGTCAATCCCACTCTTCTTTTGAGGTGTGATGTGTCTTTCGACCATGTCCTTAGCATTTCTAGTCATGTACCTTCTGAACAAGGGAGCATTCCACTCTCTCCAAGTATGCTTCCTTCAAGTCCTAGGATGGTTTCCTTTGATTGGAATGATATTGTTGATGAAATATCCTTTGCAAGTATTTTATCCTCCTCGGCTTGGCAAGTTTTGGGTTCTCCCAAGCTTGTGTCAACTACCTGCGAGTTGTTGAATTTCTACAGACATCCTGCAAAAGAGCCTTGGCCTACTCCATGATATGGTGCTTAGAACAATATCCTTGAGTCTTAGTTAAGCTCTTTTCAAGACTCCTTAAACATGAAAAGATTTTCAAGTGAACTTATTTCTTTCACACTCATTAAATGTCTTTAAAAGGACGTCTATTTGGTGTAAGTTTAACCCTTTTTCGGACCAAGTAGACTACTTATGAAAAAAGAATACTCTAGTCATCATTCTCTAAAAAAGTTCTCATGGGTATTATTTTATACTTTTTCAGGCCTAGGGGACTAAATCTATGAAAAAATACATTCTTTGGAGTTAAGTTGTAATCACATTCCATCATCCTTCTTGCAGTGTTGAGCCTATTTTCGGTTCCCGCTTTCTCATTATAAGCCTCTTACCTCAGTAATTTGCATCACTAGCCAAGTAGAGCCTTTTTTATATCCTTTGCAGCTTGACACCATGTACCCTAAGAGGAAACATCCCCCCAAGTGTCCATGCCCCACATGCACTTCTTTGCATTGGGCATAGGTATGTTCCACTGTTTGGAGCTAGTTTCTTACTTGCAACACTCATTTTCTCTTCTGTATCATAGCATTTCTTTTCCTATGAAAAAAAAAAAAGAAGGGCGAGAAAATAATATTATCTCATATCGTCAACAGTTGTGTTACTTTTGAACATAGCACAAAATTTTGAGTCCACTGTCATCCAAAGTTTGGGTTTAGCATGACCTTAGGAACCTGAGCTCGTTACTTAAAATTTACTCCTCTGACTGGTTAGTCTTCTAGTCCCTATGGAGATTTTGCTGATGCCTCTTGTATCACGAAGTTTTACCATAAAGTATATGTTTCCTGAGTTATCCATATGCCTCATGCTCTTGTTCAAAGGATGTCTATAAGCCTGTGTCGACCATTTCTCAGAACTCTTGACTTTGCATGTCGACCATACCTTCAATATATCTCAAAGTCACATGAAGTTGTAGTTCTACCATGCACAATGGTCCTACTTTCATTATGGATAGGTAACCTTGAACCCAAGAGTTGACATCTCCTCATTGGTCCATAACTGAGGGGGCTTCCCTTGTGTTTGGCGTCAATAAATCTATTCACACATTGGGATTCGTGCAGTGTCTTGGATTCCATTAGCCCTATTGGTGGTTTCCTTTCCTTTGTCGACAATTTTTCTTATTGGTTGTTATTCAGAGGGTCTCTTTCATGCACCACTTGCATCTGGTGCATACAAAAGATGCATAGGGTTGTTGGTTTGTGAACATCCTATTCGTCTAAGCTCCTCCTAATCATCAAACTATTGCTTTGTACCTTGTTCTGACTAATGAGAGATTCCCTAATGCTCTCCTTTTAGTGAGTCTCCTTCCATCAACTTCAACTCACTTATTCTGGAAATGAGACCTAGAGTCCTATGAGTACCTAGAGTCTTGCAGTCATCAGTGGTAGATTCTCTGCCATTAACAGTTGGGAATACATCAATGTATCATAATCAATGGATTCTTCAAGTGTTCAATCTCAACACCCTTATTCACACTTGTAAGAATGTACTCGATGCCTTGATACCTACTTTCATTATCGGTAGGTTGCCTCCCGTTTGTTAACGATATACCTTAATGACTGGTAATCAAATGAAGTCTCATTGTGTTTGACCTCAACTCCTCTATTCACATGATGTAGACTTACACCTTTGGCGGATGGTGTAGAAGACCTCCAGCTTACAATAGCAGCATTCATAATTTGTTGTTGTCTTTCATTGGACCAATACCTATATGACTTCAGTGATCATGGGAGATCAGATTGTACTCCATTGTATATAGATATTTTCAGATTGATTTTGAGACTAGATTCCATTGTGCCTTGTTCGTGACTATGACAACCTATGGCGTATGTTTGCATTGTATTTCCTATTCATGGCCATGAACAACTATTTGATATATTTTCACATGGATCTGCAATGTAATTCAAATTGGCAGTCATGTGTACAAAGTCATTATGGGTTGCAATATTTTCATGAGTAACTAGCACTTCCAACTGGGTCTCCATTACTCCACTTCTGGGAATTATAATGTATTTCGACCATCAAAGATAATCCTTTGACCTCACACATTAGGGAGCATCTATTACAAAAAAAATTTCCTCACCCCATGCAACTTGCTTGGATGTCCTTTCCATTTCCCTATGCAGACTTGAAGTCCCCTTTTGTACCTTTCAAAGCCAAAAAGCACATTTTTTCACATATACGTGTCCTATTAGTGAGACCACAAGTGTATACGCAGGTTGCTCCACTATAGCCCACGTACATCGGGTTTGGTTCTCAAAATTAAAAATTATGTCAGGTTTCCATGCCATGTCATGAGATCCATGATCCTAGACCTTCTAGACATTGGAAACGCTTTGAATCGGCCCTTCAATTCCATTTGAAGGCTATTGTAATGTCCCCAAGGTCGAGCCCTATTGTGAATCATGTCTATGAAGTGTAAATCTTGTTTATGTACTGTAATTCAAGTTTATAAGGCTGGTGAGCCAAGTTATATAAGCTAGTGGGCTTATGTGTTATTAGGCTAGGGAGCCTAAGTGTTGAAGGCCAGGAGCCCGATTTTTGTACATGTAATTATGCACAGTATTAATACAAAACATCTCTGCGAGTGGATCGACCACGATGAATGAATGATGGGGGACTAAGCTTCCACAAAACTTGGGTAAGGGATTGGGGGCTGGAAGGTTGGAAAGAGATGCTAAGTGTGGAGCCTAGGGGCTTAAGTCCTTGGGAATAATATTTTAATATTATCCCAAAAGCCATGTGAAATCTATGTTTTGTCCTAAGTTCCTGGGGAGGGATGCATGTAGCTTCATTGATGACATGTGTTGACCCAGGCGCATGCAATTTAACCCAGGAAATGAGTCGTGTTGGGGGTTCTCTTTCCATTCCATTGACTGTTGCGTAGGATTTGGGTGGGCATTCCTCCAACCATCACTTGAATCTGGGGTTCGACCTTCCAATACCTCCATCCTCCATCTGTACACGTTTGGCCTCTATGATTGAACCTCTGTACACCTTACGCATCTCTGAAACAAGAGAGGTGATTATGTTCCTTATTGTTGGTTGGGAGAACCGAATGTTTCGTAATTGTTGAGCCGTGCATCCTGTGTAGCTTGCTAGAAATCTTAACGCATCATGTAATCGTAGAGCCGCAATATGCTTTAGCGCTGATCGTTTCTGTTTCAGGTGTCCATACCCATTTTCCCAATTGACTATTGTGGCCACGTAGTGCTGGACTGCGTGTGGCTTGCTGGCCAGTGTGAGGGAGGTGATTGTTGTTGAAGAGGTAGGTTACCCAGTTTGTGAGTGACTCTCTCCAGGTGAGAGAGTGCGCGGAGGAAGTGAGAACTCCTGGAAGGAGTCCTGTAGTGCCACAGAGCTCAAAGACTTCCGGTCCGGCCTGTTGTTGAAGCCCAAGGGAAGGGAGATTAGCAGCCGATGGACTGTCTTGGTGACAGTGAAGGTCTATACCTCTGGGGTGGGATAGACATGTGGGGAATGAGAGTCTGTGGGCAGTGGGCATAAGTGGCTCCTGGGAGAGGATCCTTCTCTTGTGACTGTGTGTCTTCTTGGATTCCCTGCCTAGCATAGGAATCCCTACCCGATGGAGCTTAGTCCCAGCTCGGGGGTAACCTACTGCTGAGAGTGATGAGCAGCGCGATCTAAGGCTGGCATGTTCGTGGGAGGTCTACACACAGTTTGTGAATTACATCCAGTCTAAAAGATAAGTATATACATGCATATAATTTCAATTAAATATGCATGTTTGTGATTCTAGCAATGTTTACATGTATTCCGCTGTATTCGTGAATTATTGTTAATGACGTGAATTATGTATGCTAACGGTATTAATGTGCTTACACTATGTTTAACTGTAATTAAGCAATTCTATTTCATAAGAATTCATAATATGTTATAGTAGTGTTTTTCCGCATAGTAATGTTGGCCCGACCATGGGGTTGATGGTCGGGAACGTTACAATATGGTGTCAGAGCTTAGTTTCAACGTTGAGCCTGGATGGGCCAGATAAGTGGTCTTTGGACTGAGGTTTTGAGAAGAAATTGTGTCTGGAGGACTAATTTCAGACCTCAGAATGTTTCTGAGTGTCAACAGACTACTTGATCGTGTTACAAAGCTCAGGAGGTGTAGCGGTATTATAAAACTGTAGACGGTGTGGTATATCACCACAGGGAGAGAGAGAACTCCACACCAGAAGTGTTAGAGCCATAGAATCTGTTCGGGAGAAAAGGAGAACTCTTACAACCATCAAATCTGGAGAACGTGCACAAGGTTTAAAACCCTTTGGAGTTGCACAGGAGTGTGGAAATCGTGATATGTGAAATCTCGAATTCGTTAGGACCGTCCATCGGAAAGGACGCATGGAGAGCGATCAACCTTTCGTTGACTCGTGACTTGAAATGGTCTAAGGGTGAGTTCATGATAATTCACGAAACGCGAATTCATGATTGGATCACAACCGTCGATCTAAGAGAGATCTGGACCGTTAATTGTCGAGGAATAAATCAACATTTCGGGAATAGGGAGGATGAAGGTGAAAAATATTTCAACCTCGTGACACACAAAATCCCGATACGCGAAATGCCAATGAGATCTGATTCGTCAGATCATGGGGAATCAGGACCGTTGGATCAAGTAGATGAAAGTTCAGAAGGAGGGTACCAAGTCATTGGCCAGAAGTCCTTGAGAAGCAGAGTTGGACGATCAGAATTCTCTGTGGAGAACTCGCGAAATCACGAGGACCGTAAGATAGCCAAAAGTTGCAAAGGTGGTTAGTGGATGGAGAAACTCGCCATCCTAGGATCCAGAATAAACGTGGTGTTAATATTATGGTAGCTGCGGGAGGTATTTACCTCCATGTGTGAACCTGACAAGAATAGAAGACTCCGAGAAGCAAGAGAAACCCTAATGAATTGGCTAATAACCCTAGAAGCCTTGTCGGCTCAAGAAGATAACTTATATTAGGTTATTAGCCTCCAAGAGAAGAAGTTGGTCAGAAATAATAATAATATACCGAACAGACACTTAACCAGAAGGAGAAGTCGGCCCCAGCATAACTAGAAGATCTACTATAAATACAGGGCGCCAGTTCTCATTTGTCACATCTCAGTAGTTGCAGAGAGAGCAAAATCTGTGCAGGCAGTTGCAGTTTTCGTGCGCAAGTTTCTGGGAGGCTGGGAAAGTGGTGTGCTAGCTTGGATATCTCTTGGCTAGGGTTTGGGACTATTTGATCAATCTTTTGTNATCTAGCCTAGGGTTTGCTTCCGGAGGAATTCTCAGTCAAGGTTAAGGTGCTCGGAGGGAGGCTTCGGCCTGTGGTTGGGTGATGAGGGTATCGTTAATGGTAAAACGAGCACACCATCTTCTATATTCTAACAGGTTATGGGCCCACACCCCTTCAGTCAGCCTAAAACGTTGGAAGGAAACATAGCCACTAGATATTGAGCTCGTTGAGGCACTGACGCTAGGGTTACTAGGAGGAGTAGCTTCCAAAAGCACTGCAGCTAGGGTTACCAACAGAAGCAGTTGCATAAACCCTAAACCTCTTGTCGAGGCACCTTAAGTGACGAGATTGACCTAATCTCCGGATAGATCAGTACGCCCTAGCCCAGTGCATCTCCTGGTACTCTCAGAAGGCTAAGACGTGAAGTTTGGATGTCTGGTCAAATCTAGGGTTTGACCAAGTCAAGCAATCCATGACAAACTCTATGAAGTCTGAGAACAAGATAGATGGAGCCTCTAACTTCAGAGCATGG
>JASDQU010402973.1:0-10754 GCA_032191745.1 Picea mariana | reverse complement strand
CTCCTATATTTTAGGGGAGAATATTCCACCTGGAGAATATTCTCTTTCAGTTGACACTTCAGTTTGACTAGTTGAGTTGAGTTTAGATGTTGCATTGGTTTTGTCACTATGAAACATTGGGATCATCACCAACTGACTACTCTTTGTTCAGTCAGTTAATTGAAGACTAGTTGACTAGTTAACTCAGCTAGGTGGTAGTTTACTCCCGTAACTACCTAAGAGACTAGACTAGGTGGCAGTTTACTCTTGTAACTGCTGATGTGTGTCCAGATCAATCTAGACCACCATTATGGCTCATTATTTACTCATGTATCCTATATCTATTGTAAATTATTCACTCTTTGAGTGTTTACTATGGTTAATGAGAATTCTTCCATTCTTTCTCTCCTTCTTCTTCTTTTTCCAATTCTCTCTGCAAGTGTGTGTATTATTGTTTAGCTAGATCTATTTTGTGCAGGTTCAACACATTTACAATTGCTAGCAAAATAAAACTAAATTTAGAATTGATTGCAAAAAGATATCGAATAGCTGAGGTTGTTGGAATTTATTTTGCTTGGATATGGTTCCTTGAAATTTGGGCTGTTGAATGTTGTTGGTGTCAAATCCTAACAGATCTAGTACTTGTGCTCTTTGGAATCCCCTGAATGTTGAATTTGTGCCTAGAATCTAGGATTCAATCTATTGCCTTTGTCTCCAACTGTCTGCCTTGAAATATGGAGTTTGTTTTCGATTTTGGATTCTAAATATGAGATATTTTTCCATTGAATTTGCAACCAACTTAATCCTCAAATCATGCCTTCCACTAACTTATCAAAGAACTAATATTATACCATAAAATCTGAAAATGTTTCATGAATATGCCCATCGAATCTTTTCAAGAACTATTTATTTGCAACTTGCTCTGATTGTCATTTCATATGTCTTTGATTTCCAGGAAATATCGTCATATCGACTCTGTTGTACATGCTCCAGCTGGAAACCAATCGGATGATGACCTGGTGCTTTAGTGGACTTGTGTAGCATAATCGTTGCAAATATGCATCTTTAACACTTTCTTAGCGCAAGCTCGTTGCGCAAGCTTTGTTTCCTCCATAAAATATGCCACCCAAAATAATGTCTAGAAATGCTCAATTTGACCCTTCAAATGTTGACTAATATCCACCTTGGAAAATATATGTCACTTGTTGATTTTGATATCTCAAATGTGCCTAAAAATAGATAGTCTGGTCCTTGAATATCGTCTTAAAAAACTGAACTTGGAATTTACTACCATCTTATCAAAATCAAGCTATTGGTTTTGTGCTCCCTTATGACCTACAAGTTGTTTGAAATGATTCCATTTTGTCCATAAATGTAACTCTGCCACCTGTTTATAATGGTTGAGGTGCGCCCAAGAACATCAACATTGTCTAGAAAATGGGCGGATATGTCTTTCATGCTTCCTTTTTCGATATAGTTAATCTGAATTGAAATCAGAAGGGTTTCATTGACTGGAGAAAACAATTGTCCCATGAAGAAATATCCAAGATAATTGTCTTAGGAAGAGCGTCGAGTATCTGCTAAATATTGCTCGTCATCATTTGTCAAGTTTATAAACACCTATTTCATCAAAAATATGTTATTTCGTCTGCTCATCTGTTGAAAACGATTTGGGTTCAAGATTTCATGATGCATAATAATGTCGAAACTTGTTGCTCATGTGAAATATGAGCTTCCCCATGAAATCCATTGGGTGTTGGAGAAGAGAAAGTATGAGGGAACAAAATAGAAAACTGACTGTAGTGAAAATGTAGTCGCCCCATGCGAGATCTCCTCCTCGTGGCATTTTGTGCACTTCTTCCACCACCCTGTCTTCCTCGGGAACTTCCTCCTCTTTTCGAGTGACTATGTGGATTTTCAGCCTCGTCCTTGGAATTATGTGCTTTTTCATGGGCAACTCCCTTGCCTTTGTTCAGGGTTGATATTTTACCTCTACCTCATTGGCTTTGTTTTCTGGCCAACTTCTCTTATGCCTTCACCGCGAACTGATAAGCATCCTCCACTGTCCTTACCAACATCATGCTAATCTCATCCTAGATTTCATACCTTAGGCCATTTATATACCTGGAAAATTTTTATTCATCCCTCTCTCTTTGTCCAGCTCTGATGTTCAGCTTGTAGAACTCCTTTGTGTATTCTTTAACTGTCATACCCTTATGTCTCAGGTTCTGTAGCTTCCTAAACAGATTGATCTGATAATATTTGGTTATGAATTTAGCCTTCAGCTTGGCTACCATTCTATCCCAATTCTTTATCTTTTGTTTGCCTCTACTTCTCCTCTCAGCCTGCAGTTCATCCCACCATAGTGTTTCATGTCCTTTAAGCCTGGTGACATCATGTCTCACCCTTTTCTCCCCATAGACATCTTCATAATCAAAATATTTGTCCATGGACCTTATCCAATCCAGCAGCTCTTCAGCATCCAAATTGCCTTCATACATTGGGATCTCTATCTTGGCTCTAGCTCCCAATCTAACAACTTCTTTTAGCAAGTGTTCTTCGGCAACATGTTCCCCCGCAGCTTCTTCAGCTTCTACATCTTCATTCTCTGCATCGTTGACGTCGCATGAAGTTCTCGCATCTCTCTTTCTACAACATGATTGGCTAAAGGTGGATCCCCTCGTCTCCTCAGTGGCATTGTGTTGACTGTCTCTGACACACAGAGTACAACTTTGAGTTCTTTTTCTCCTTCGCATGAAATTTACAGATGAAAATCATCTATGATACCACTTGATGTAGACCCCCCCTTTCTTTCCTAAGGGTTGTGCGACCTCCCAGTCTATGATCGATCAAGAACCTGAGTCGGACCGAATCTTTGACCCCTCAAGAACCTCAAATACACCTAATAGGCCCTCTTTCCCTTAAGGCACAGGTTATATGGAACATGCGGGCTTCTTCTGAACACTTTTAAAGCCTAATCATATTTAGGCGCTAGCTCTCCTGGTTAAGCCCCTCTCTTTACGTGACCAAGGTTGTGACCAGTCGCCTAATCGAAAGGCATGTTGCAATTTTGCGTATCAGGCCTTTACATATGAGTCACCTCGACTCTCCCAACTTTCGAAATCTCGACAAGAGCCTAGTGCATGCTAGCCCCTCTATTCTCCTTCACCGATGTGACTCTTCTCTATGACCGTGGGCCAATCTTTTGAGCGTTTCATGATTTCACATTTCACGATTTTGCGTTTTGCAAAGTTCGCTTGCTTTTCCTTCTGAAACCTGAACTTGCGAGTTCCACTTGCCATATCAACGATCCATGATCCCAACAATCCAACGGTCGAAATTTCCTTTTCGCGTATCGGGACTTCGTGTTTCGCAAAGTTGGAAGGTTGATCACTTCTCTCCTCTGATTCCCGATATCCCGAAATTCTTGTGCGCCGGATCAACGAATCACAACTCCCAATGGTCTGACGACTCAGATCAACTCTTCACGAATCGAGACTTCACGTTTGGCAAAGTTGGAAGACCGCTCACCTCCCTTCTCCCAATATCTAAACTCCTGATATCTCCCTAGACAATCAACGGTCCAAATTTCTCCTTCGATCAATGGCTGTGATCAAATCGCAATTTCTTGATTTGCGAGTTTTTATAACTTTGCCTTTGACTTCTCTGGGTCACGAGTCAGCGAAATGTTGATCTCTCGCCATGTGTCCCCCTTGACAATGAACAATTCCGATGATTTCGGAACTTCATAAGTCTGATTCTCTTGTACACTTTCAAAGGTTTATCGTTAGTGCACTTTACCTTGATCGGACAACTACGATCCTTTTACATGCAAATCGAATGACTGAGATCTTTGCTTTGGCATTTAGATTAGACGGCTGAGGTATTTCCTCCTCTGCACTTTCTCCTCGTTGTCTGGACGTTGATTGGACGGTCCATATCTCTCTCTTGAGCTTACGCTTTCTTCTAACTTATAATATTTTTCGAAAGATTCAAAGGTTACGACCTTTGTCCTTCCTACGAGTCCATTTCTTGGGTCTCGTTTTCACTTCTTGGAAAGTGCTATCCCTCTTGAGCTTGATCTCCTCAAAGATTTTGATCTCCCAAGCACTTCTTGCTTTTCCAGGAAATTCGTCAAACTCAAATCCAAAGATTATTGAAAATAATTATTTCCTGCCTTCCTGACATTTCTTTGTTCTTGTCCTTCGACTTCTTTACGGATTCTCTTTGACCCTTCATCGAATTCCAGACCTGTGTAGTCTTTGCAACAGATCTTTACACAAGATTTGATTTCTTGCGACGACTATGCACACCTTGCAGCAGTCGCTTTACACTTTTTGCAAAGAAACCTTGTGTTGTTCCTCCTGAGATTACGAGTCGAGACAGTCTCGGTCGACGCACTCTTTGCGGATTGTGTGCACACATTGCACCAGGTCACGAGGAAAATCAATTTAAATTTTACGCAGGCATTTCAAAGATATACACGTTTGTAACAAGATTCATGTATTCTTGAACAAACACAATAACAGGGAAATTACAAACAACAACAACTTCACACATTGGATCAATTTTCCTATGTTATCTTCATTCAAAATCAAGAAAATAGTTATAGTAAAATTCAAACAACAGTCACTGCTATGAGATTCCTACTTTCTCGCAACTATAGTAACCCTTCTTTAGGGCGTACAAAACCTCTAGTATTTATACAAAAGAAACAAACTAACTGCTACCTAATTGTGGTTACATCGAGATTAGGGTTAAATTCTCAAGTCACTCATGCTCATTTTATCTACGTGCGTGATCTTTCCTTTTATTGTTTTCTATCAGCTTCAAAAGATTTGCAATGCTGGCTATTATTCGAGACTTTAGATTGGTCCTCAGGCGCTGAGTTGTCCTGCCACGTGTACTTGTTGATAATGCTCCTGCATAAGTATTCCTCTTGGCACGATCATCATCAGTTATTATATGCTTCTTCACACCTCGGTCATTGTCTTGTTGTCAATCATAGATCTATATGTAATAGGAAGTTTTGCACTTTCACTGGATTAGTGTACCATCCTTCGTTGGAGTAGCATACCAATCTGCGCTGGGGTAATATACCAGCCTGCGTTGGAGTAGCATACCAACATGTGTTGGGGTAATATACCAGCCTGTGTTGGAGTAGCATACCAACTTGCGCTGGGGTAGCATACTAGCCTGCATTGGAGTACCAACCTGCGCTAGGGAAGCATACCAGCAGACAGTGGCACCATCTACAACGCATCTCTAATATTATTTATTTTGTTAGGTTGACTTGTCTTCTAGGGTTTCCACATATCTATTTAATGGTTCACTTGCTTCTAGAATATTCTATTCTATGTCATAGGTTACACCTGGAGGTTGATACCTCCCACAGCTATGAAAACATCAACACATGTCATCTTGTATTGACTTTGACACATTATCTACAGATGACCCAGAAGTAGAGCGCCTTGGTAGTTGTTAGCCTTATTGGCGGTTATCTCGCATCTGATAAGGTTGAGTGTCATTGGGCCTTGACTAGATCATCCTTGTCATTTTTAGACTTCATAACATATTTCACAGTGACAGGTTTTTCTCGTACCAAGGACCCATTGACACTATTATGGTGTTCCTTCGCTCTTCACGGGTCTTTACATTATTAACATCTAATGAAGTGACTCTCTCCCTTATGTTGACATCAACACATTTGCCACGGGTAGGAGTGTACATTGTTGGGTGGTAGCAGGTAGAGGATTTAGATGAGACCCCTTGGTTTTAATTTTTTAGTGGGAGGATTATATGCTTTGACTCCATGGCCTATTGGACAAGCTTTGGTACTACAGGTCAACTTACAAGTTTTCTTGACCATATTACAGCGCCTCTTCTCCTTCCATGCAGTTACAACGGTATTCTTGGTTCATATCTCTGCAGTTTCCATAGATCATCATTGATACATATTATATATTTCTCACAGAGCATCACTTTGGGTTTATGGATATAGAGATTCTTATGGTTCTCGACATCCCACAGGGGGATCTCGTCCCATTGAGTCTCCAGTGTTAATCCCTAGATTTTCACCCTTGAGAATCTTGAGGGTTAAGAGTCAGCATACACTATTTTGGATGGCATTTTGATATTCTCCCATAGTTTATCACTTGTGTTGAGTAGGAGGTTGGTTCGCACGTGAGATAGGTGTATGATCAGTACATGGTTGCTTGGTTCAGAGTTAGAGTTGACTTAATTTCCATACATTTTTTAGAGATATATATACATACAGTAGGTGTTTCTATTTTGTAGGAGACACAGTTTGAGTGGGTCTCTTGATGGTTTGGAGCAGTTCTGAGCATACAGGATGAGTCCTTGCATGATTCTAGGTCTGATGGCACTTTTTTCGGGTAACATGCAGGAACTTTCCATTTTTAGCAGGTTTTGCACCTGGCCTCAGATTCATATTCTAAGCATGTAGTATTGATCCTTGAGACATTCATAGTCTTTTGGATTTTTTCTGGGATGATGTGGCACAGTTTACTATTTTTTAAAGTAGGTTGAGCACTAGGGATCACATGTAAATTCTAATTGAATATTCTGATCCCTTGCAAACAAATGAGTTCAATGAGTATAAAGTCAAGGGCATTCAAACGAATTTATATTTTTAGCAGTGTGTATTTTTAAATAGTGACATGTGGTAGTGTTCTCCTAATCATCATGGATGATGTGGACAATTTCCTAAAATTTAGGAACTGGATTCTATTTTTAGAAATTTCTATATTTATCAAGTACATTCATCGTCCATGTAGTGCCAAGTGGAACCTTCAGAGATCGACATGTGGCATATCTACAAAGTGATGTGGCATCCACCTAAGCATGGGTCACATTTTCCCATGACATGAGCCTTTAATAATAAATTAATTGAGCTAAATGGGGGCACATAACTAGGTTCCATTTTCCCATGTATTACTCCTCACACTCACCTCTCCACTTTCCATGCATCACTTCCACAAAATTCACCTCCAATTGAGTTTAAACCATAAATTCCTAAAAATTAGGAGATTCCCTAAAATTTACGGAGAATTTGAGTTGGCCATAACTCACCCATACTTGAGTCAAACTGAACTCATGCGTTGGGTGGCTAATTTTGGCATTCATCTACCACTCCTACTCCAGTTAACTTAGGCACATGTTTCATTAACTTGTCCTCTTATTTTGTCTCCCTAAGTGTGTCCTCTTCTCTCTCTCACATGTGGGTGCATTTCTTAGTTAACTCTTACTCATATATTTGCATGTCATAGTTACTTGGACTCATAGCTATTCTTGGCCATTTTCATGCATCCATGTGCCTCCTCTAGCCCTTTTTATTGCACTTAGCATCATCATTCACACACTTTCATCTCCAAGTGCGCCTTTCTAAATTTGAGGGCGTGTTCATTCTCTCCATGCACACTAGACTTCCCTTAACTCACTCTCAACACCTTGCATATGCCACTTAAGACCTATTCTTAAGCACGATACTTCACTTTTGCACCTATATTAGCTTCTCCACTCTAGTATACGAGTTGTATTCACTTCTCTTCATCCACATGTGCACATTCCTAAGTTTTAGGGTGTAATACTCCTCCCTTTTGCGCATTAACTCCATGCAAACTCTCACACTCTTCACATACCTCTCTCTCTCATGCGCTTGGCCTCCAATTATACTCATCCATGCATCCTCTTCTTCTCCCTTGGGATACGTGTCCTCATTATTCTATATATTGGATGCTTGAAAAAGGCTCTTAGTCGGTTCTTTGCAGCAACAACACAATGTCTCTTCCATTCTTCTCTCTCTCTTTCTCTAGTCTAGTGGCTCTTCTTTGAGAAAAGTGATCATTGTACTGGATGTAACTCTTGTCAAGTGTGGTGCAATCAATTCTCTTGTAAGCTTGATCAATAAAGAAGTGTGTGTTTTTTCTTCAAACCTCTCTTCTTGGCGGTATTATGGTAAATTTATGATCTGATTCGTCATTTTCTGAACTATTCATTGTGGTTATTTCTCACCTTTTAAACAATGTTCCTCTTCTTTTCTGGTCTATTATCATTGTGCTAACCCTGCAGGTTCCCTCCAAGCATTAAATATCACTTTTCCTCATCGTTTTGGGATGATTTTACATGCTTTCCAAGACAAACAACTTGATGTTTTGTAGGTTTTACACACAAAAATTAGACTTAAAGACAACAACAAGGTGATTCAGTGTGCCTAGGGACTCCCCGAGAGGCTAGCAAGCACTAGCCCAAATGGAGAGGGGTTTGGTCCATCACAATTTGGGGCCCTACTCCTTTAATTAGCCTAATTTTTACCACTGTCCTAACATATATATCAGCTCAGATTGGAGGGTAAAAATTTGTGCTAACACGGTCTCAATCTCTAAATAATTGTTAGAGTAAGATACGAATTGTAACTCTTATTTTCCAAAATGAACTGACCACTGCTCTAAAAAATAAATCAAGAATTTTAACAGAACAAAGCTACAAATTGAATGAGAAAATGAACTTGATTTGTAACAAGCTATACCATATAAAACTTGAGCAAGTTCATCGATACCAGCAATGGTTCAAACTCAAGGGATAGAGGGTACTCAGTTAACCCAAAATAGGATAACATATTTAATGCTACATCCATCGAGAGAAAAAAATGAGTTTGTATCCTTAACTTGTAAAAAGGAATAGGGGTAAGGTCGAGCACGAGATGTGCCTAATAAATCATAAATCCAAACATGAAATAAATCCATTACTCTACCATCTAGTATGAGCTCGAATAAGAGCTTGAGATTTAAAAAGAGAATGGGTGTGGATGTACAATTATAGTTTCCATTAGAACTGCATGCAACTTAAACCATTTCATTCATATGACCTATGTAATAGAGAAGGCTACCAATGTTATATTCATATTCTTCTCAGTAATAAATAAACACTTATAAGCTAAGGTTTGAACCTGTTGACACTCCATAAATTGTTGGGCTGAAGAAACAACTTACAAAGGTAACCACAAAACCACTGTAGAACTGGTTACTAGCATACTCAGTTCATAGAGGGATCTCTCTTGTCACTTAGTCTCTAGTAGATAGATTTTCTTTCTATATCAATGGCTAGGTTTTGATGATTTGAAGAGATTATAGTTTTGTTGGCAAGGAGGAGAGGGATATTTTGGGAAATGGACTCAATCCCTGAAAACGAATGAAAACAATGACTGGTAGGTAGAACTTCCTAGAGGAACAAAGGATAAATTAGGTGAAGAAATTTCAGTTTTTTAGTTTTGTGTGTAGGGTGAAAGAAAAAGGAAACATGTAACAGAATCAGAGCACCATGAAAGATGAATTCTGACCAAGTAAAAGAGAAAAAACAAAGTTTAAATCCCTTTAATCTAAAGCACCATTTAGATTAATTTTAGACCCTTTAATATCCAATTTAAACATATGAAATGTAGATGAATAATAAGAACACAAAAAGTACATACATATACTAGAGCACATACTCCAAGCCACCACCATTAGAATCTTTTTCTTGAAGAGTTATGGACTTCTTCATTTGTATTTCATTCAGATTCAGAGAATTTTTTACAATATCAAGAAAATTGTCTATACTTCTGCCAACTAGCCCCCACTTTCACAATGAGAAGTTTACAATATATAAGAAATTACTACCTACCATTTGTTGCTAGCTTTCTGGAAAATAAAATCAAATAATACATTAAAATAAAACTAAATTTAGAATTGATTGCAAAAAGATCTCGAATAGTTGAGGTTGTTGGAATTTATTCTGCTTGGATATGGTTCCTTGAAATCTGGGTTGTTGAATGTTGTTGGTGTCAAATCCCAACAGATCTGGTACTTGTGCTTTTTGGAATCCTCTGACTGCTGAATTTGTGCCTAGAATCTGGGATTCAATCTGTTGCCTTTGTCTCCAAATGTCTGCCTTGAAATCTGGAGTTTGTTTTCGATTTTGGATTCTAAATATGAGATATTTGTCCATTGAATTTGGAACCAACTTAATCCTAAATCCTTCCTTCCGACTAACTTATCAAAGCATTGATATTATGCCATAAAATCTGAAAAAGTTGCTTGAATATGCCCATTGAATCTTTTGAAGAAGTATTTATTTGCAACTTAATCTGATTGTCATTTCATATGTCTTCGATTGCCAGGAAATATCGTGATATCGACTCTGTTGTACATGCTCTAGCTGGAAACCAATCAGATGTTGACCTGGTGCTTTAGTGGACTTGTGTAGCTTAATCGTTTCAAATATGCATCTTCAGCACTTGCTTAACGCAAGCTCGTTGCACAAGCTTTGTTTCCTCCATAAAATCCGCCACTCGAAATAATCCCTGGAAATGCTCAATTTGACCCTTCAAATGTTGACTAATATCCACCTTTGGAAAAGATATATCACCTGTTGATTTTGATATCTCAAATGTGCCTGAAAACAGATAGTCTGGTCCTTGAATATCATCTTAAAAAACTGAACCTGGAATTTACTACCATCTTGTCCATAAATGTGACTCTGCCATTATTCCATTTTGTCCATAAATGTGACTCTGCCACCTGTTTATAATGGTTGAGGCGCGCCCAAGAGCATCAAAATTGTCTAGAAAACGGGCGGATATGTCTTTCACGCTTCCTTTTTCGATATAGTTAATCTGAATTGAAATCAGAAGGGTTTCATTGACTGGAGAAAACAATTGTCCCATGAAGAAATCTCCAAGATAATAGTCTCAGGAGGAGCACCAAGTATCTGCTAAA
>JASDQU010402967.1:0-10755 GCA_032191745.1 Picea mariana | reverse complement strand
CATCTTTCAATGCTCTACTGAAAAAGGAAATAGGTTTCTCTGACCCCTCTATATTTTTCTACAGCAAAACAACAACCAATGTGTCAAATGAGGAAAAGGAAAATATCATAAACTCTTTGGAATAGTCAGGGATGATGAGCACATGTGCTTCTTTTAAGGAATTTTTGATCTGATAAAAAGACTCTTGATCCTCAATAGTCCATTTTACTTCATTCCCTTTCCTAAGCATAGATGTAATGTACTTCACTAATTCAACAAAGTTAGAGATGAACCTTCCTAGAAAATAGATTTTCCCCAAGAAAGACTGAACTTCTTTCTTGGATCTAGGAAAAGATAAGGTTTGGATGGCCTCTACCCTTCTTGGATCAATTCTTGCTCCTTTTGCTGATACAATGTGCCCCAATAAATTACCTTCCTTCATAAAAAACAAAGACTTCTTAGGATTGAAAGAGAGACCAAACTTTTTGCACTTCAACAAGGCCTTTTTCAAATGATGATAATTCTCTTTATCATATTTTGAGAACATTGTAATGTCATCTAGATAGATGACTACAAACTTGTCCTTCTCCCCAATGAAGGCAATGCCCATTGCTCGTTGAAAGGTCACTCCTGCATTCATCAATCCAAAGGGCATTTCATCATACATAAATATTTTCTAAGGTTGACATCAGATCTGGTTATCATCAAGTGAGGATAATTTAGAAGAATATATTAGAATAAAACATTCAGGACAAGATATGGCCATTATGAATTCATGGTAGTTCCATTTTGATTATCAAATGCATGAACAATTTTTATGTGTCGAATGAATGGAGTGTTTTGGGAGTATCTGGAAAATTTTGTAATTGTGTTCCTAGATGATATACATGTATAATCTAAGTTAGAAGAAGAACATGAGAAGTGTTTGAGAATGGTTTTGCAAGTTTTAAGAGAGCATAAGTTGTATTCTAAGCTAAGTAAGTGCATATTTTATCAAAACAAGATTCACTACATGGGAAATATTATTTGAGAAGAAGGGATATAAGTGGATCATGAGAAAAGAGAGTCCATTAGAGGATGCCCAGAGTGAAAGAATGTCACAAAGGTCATATGATCCATTAGTCTTTTCGGTTATTACCAAATATTCATAAAATGATTTTAAAATATTGTAAGCCAATTCACTTCTTTCCAAAAGAAGAGAGTGAAGTTGGAATGGACTTCTAAGCGTGAAAAAATATTTTAGTAGATGAAGTACATATTTACAAGTGCACCAATATTAAATATTTCATATATGGATGAATATTTTACTGTGTCCACTGATGCATGCCAGGAAGGTATTGGTGGAGTCCTTTGTAAAAAAAATCATGTGGCATTCTATGAATGCAAAAAACTAAAGGAGCATCAGAAGAATTATGCTACCCACGATCTAGAGTTAGCAACAATATTTCATGCATTAAAAATGTGGAGACACTAACTCATGGGTAAGAGATTTGATCTAAGGATAGACCACCATGGTATGAAACATATTTTCGGACAACCAACACTAAATTCCATAAAAACTAGATGGTTGGATTTTATAAGTGAATATGGCTTTGAAATTAAGCATGTAAAAGACAAAGAAAATAATGTGGCTAATTCACTCAGCAGGAGAGCTCATAAAGTGCATGTTGCATCCATCAACATGTACAAGACAAATATGTAAGACAAAATTGTTGCAGCAAAAAATTCATATCAACATTATCTAAAAATAAAAAAAATATTACAACAAGGTGATTTTCAGTAGAAATTTAAGTCTTATGAGATGAATGAAGATGGGATTCTCATGAACAAAAGAAAAGTATGCGTGTCAAATTCCAATAAGATAAAAAAAGGAACCATTGTAGGAACTGCATAATGTGCCATATTTTAGACACCAGGGATACCAAAAGAAAATTACAGTTGTAAGGAGCCATTACTTTTGGCCAAGAATGAGGAAAGACGTGGCTAATTACATAGCGATATATCTAGAATGCAAGAAAGTGAAGACTCAACATAGACATCCAGTGGGGTTTTTACAACCATTTCCCATTACAAAATAAAAGTGGAATGTTGTCATAGTGGATTTTATTACAAAGCTACCTGATGCATGAGCATTACTCCACCTCAGCAAACACGCTAGCACATCAACAAGCCAGTGCATCAATGCACTTGGAGGAATGTGTTCCAAGGGCAGCGAGGCGCTAGCCCTCTCATTTTGAACCCAAAATAAAAATTTTAAATGTGATTTAATGAAATTAATGTTTGGAGGATCAAGGAAAACCAATCAAATGCCTTTGAGTAGGCCATGTGTAATGTTACCTCTATTGGCTGATAGGCAGATGGGTTTAGGCCTAATTTAGAATGGATGTCCAATGAATGTAATTGAATGAAATTCAATGAGAGTAGGTAGTTGGAGGGAAGGCTCGAGGAGCTCCTCTTTTGTAAAAAAATATCCTTGTATCAAAATTCATAAGTCAAGGTAGTCGTAGAGAGCACATTATGGAGATAAAGAGAAGAGAGGAGAATTTTTGAGACTCTATTGCAGTCCAACCTTGTACACATTGTAATTAACATTCAGATACTAGTAGAAAACAATAGTTTTTCCTACCCATGAGGTTTCTATGTGTTTTATATGAATGTTTTCTTCTGAATGTGGTTACTGGGTTTTTCTATGAATTCCATGGATGTATGCATGTTTCACTTTTCAGGAATTATATAGATTTAACTATCTATAGTTTTTTGAGTAGTTCTAGACTCTTAGGCCTGTGCAAGGAATGCATAATAGAGTAATTGAAAGATCTGTGAAACCATTGTAAGGAGTGCACTTGAACTTTGTTTCGGGTTCAAGGAAGGGAATTCCAGATGGGTATCCCATAAGAATTTGTAAATCTCGGAAGGATTATTGTGAAAGGAGTGCACCTGAGAGTTTATGAACACTTTGAGGGAGACTATGCAAGAGAAGACATACAAAAGTTACTAAATACTCTAAGAGATATGCAAGGAGTGCATTGAGAAAGTGCAAGGATTGTAGTAGAGACAAAGAGTTTGAAGTCTCAAGGCTCTGGAGGAAAAGAGCATATACAACCAGGAGGTATCTGGAGAAATTGTTAAAGACGAAAAGGGATGAGACCCCTAGAAGTTTGAGAAATTATAAGCTCAGGAGGGACATCGTGAAGTTTTGTCAATCAGGTGAAAGGATTTCATAGAGGCCACACTTCGCTAAGTGTTGGTCAAGCTGAAGGAGTAGTTCAGTTTTTCACATAAGACCCATGCAAGGCGTGCACTAGGACAACATTTGGAAAGTTTTGAAAAAATCCAAGGAAGACAGAGCGCAAAGTGTGCAGAGGAGGGGAACCTTTCGAGTTCCATTTCTCAAAAAAGAATAGGTGTTCACCAAGGCCTAAGCCCCTTGAAGTGACAAATCTTAGTAGTTATAGTGCAGGTTGAGGAGTCAATCTTTCCAAAGAGAAGATCAAAGGCCAAGACTTTGAAAATTTTTGAGAAAATCCTTCATTCGAAAGAAAAGTGCAACAACCGCAAAGAGGAGCTATAGGAGTCATTAGATCAATTGCAAGAACGTATCTAGATCGTTAGTTCAAAATACATATAGAAAGCGGAGAACACATGATAGAAAATAGATCTCGTTCTTTGGATCTAGGTGCAAGATACAACGACCGTCATATCCAGGTAGGTTTCAAAATGTTTAACACCCCCAAAGTCCTTTGGACTTCTCCTATTCAACATATTCCCGAGATTAGGTGAAAAGGAGATGATGTTCCCGAAGTCGCGAGGACTCGAAGTGGATACAGAGAATCCATCAGTTGGGATGATTTTCAGTGGGACTAGAAGTATGGATAAAACAAGGTGGAGTGTCAAGGAGACTCACAGAGAGTCAAAGATCCAGAGTCCATCTCAGTCATCCATTTGAGAGGGAGGCATGGCGACAGATATGGAGATTTGGATGTATAACGCTCTGAAGGGGTTAGTCTAAGTATGATATAAGAACTCACGAAGAGATGGGAGTCGGAGCTAATCCAGGCCGTCCATCACAAGAGACTCATGTCACCAGATATCTCAGTCTGGAGGTCTATCACTTTGGAGGATTCATGAAGTTAAGCATTTGGGTAAAAATTTACCAGAATTCCAAAGGCCGGAGCTCATCCCATACCATTGGTTGATGTAGACATGTGGCATTAGATCAAGAAGTCCAGAGACTTGAAGCTCCAGAAGAACTTGGATGAGAATTTTTAAAGGGTGAAATTCTCAAAGCCTGATGTAGTAGAGTGCATGAGGGTTGAAGCTCCCAATAGGAACCTCTTGGTTAAGCCCTTGGTTCGAGCCCCTAGTCATATGATATTTTAGTCGAAAAAAGGGGGGGCTAGTGACCAAATTTTGAAATTAAAACTGAAGGAGAGTTTGGGCCATGGTTTTAGCCTGAAGCCATAGGGTGGACCCTCGCTAGTTTTTTTGGGGCATGAGGAAGGAAATAAAAGGATGTGTGTTTGATAATGGGGACTCAACAGGGCCCGAAGAGCTGATTCATCTCCTAAAGTCAATGATACTTATACCAAGAGGTCAAGTGGGCCTAAGGAGGTGGTGGGGGTCTACATCAGGTGGTATGAAATCCATAGATATATTTTGTCTAATACCATAAAGTGGTATCATAGCCATATAAATAATTTTTCTGATACCATCAAGTGGTATCAGAGAATATGTTTTTTTTGTAGACAACAAGAAAAGGAGAATGAAGCAGAGTGTTGATAGCTCTGTGGGATGATTGTTTTCCAGAGAGAAGCAGTCAACAGATATCAAGGCGGGATGAAGGATAAAATCTAGTTGCTTTAATGGAGGAAGAAGGAGAAAATGGCTACTGAAGACCAGAGGAAAGGTTGAGGAGAAGACCACTAGCATGTGAGAAAAGCATAGATGGACAAAGAACTCAAGGATATTAGATCAGAGATCGATAGGTTAATGATGAAGATGTAGCAGGAAGCCCAAGGAGGTTGGAGGTATGAGTGGCCCATGAGGAAAAAACAAGGTGGCCCATCAATCAAATAATTTCCAAGAGGCAATGCCAGGTGTTGAAGAGGTGGTTGAGGGAAATTGAAAACCTCAATGACATAGAGAAGGAGATGGTTTGAATTTGTGAACCTGAGACTTCAGAAGCCCTTGGTAATGAAGAGGGGGGATCAATTGAATATATTATAGACTTCCAGGATGGAAGAAAGGAAAGTTCAAAATTCTAGTAGGGAAATGAGAAGAGATCAATAGGGGATATCGCAAACTTCCAGTAGGGAAGGATAGAAATTTCTAGTTTCTAGGTGGGAAAAGAGGAGATGATATTGTCTGAGAATATCATGAACTTGAAGGAGAGTTAGGATCAGCAAGGAGTTCTGACAGAGGAGGATCAGAAATGCATTCTGATCATTAGAGGAATATAAATATTCATTCCAAGTAGGCTAATATAGGAAAGTGTGAGTGCTTCACATGAGGAGGTGATGGAGCAGGAATTCGAGGAAGAGGCCATGGGGCCAACTATTTATAAAATAAAAAATTTGTGTGTTGAATATGCAACATAAGAGGGAAGACCATCTGAGACTGTCACGATGGAGGAGTAAGAGAAGACATTAGAATATTCCCAAGAAATGGATGAAGAATAGCATTCAATGGAATTGCTCAAAATTTCCAATGAGGGAGATGAACAGGAGGTGACTATAGAATTGGAACCTACAACAGAAGATAGAGAAACAAACAACATGCCTTTTTATGATCTATGTGAACAATTGGAGGCCCTAGAAGAAATAGTAATGGTGCAGAGCCAGCACATCCAACATGTTAAGTTGAAATTCGATGAAGGAGAGGAGTTGTAGCCGAGCATACTACAAAGGAGGAGCTAGATCCTAGACCAGATGAATAGATTAATCAAGAGATCAAAACGATGATGTTGAAGTCAGTGCAAGAGAAAATTAGTAGTAGAAAGAGGCTAACCAAAGGAGGAGAGCCCATTGTAGTAGCATGAAAACAACAAAATAATGGTAGATGAGTAGATGGACAACTCGAAAATGAGATTTGGGATCCTGGAGGATTTCAACAATAGCAATGGGGGAGCCATGAGAAGGAGCTCATGAATTTTTCATCATGGGAGTATGATGCAGGAGCATCTCCCCACGTTAGGAAATGTGCCAACACATCAACAAGACAATGCGTCACCGCAATTGGATGAACAAGTTCCAAGGGAAGTGAGGTGCCAACCCTCTCATGTTGAACTTGAAATAAAATATTTAAATGTGATTTAATGAAATTAATGTTTGGAGGCTCAGGTAAATATGATTCAATGCCTTTGAGTAGGCCATGTGTAATGTCTCCTTTAATGGCTAACAAGTAGATGGGGTTAGGCCAGATTTAGACTGGATGTCCAATAAATGTAGTTGAATGAAATTCAATGGGAGTAGGTAGTTGGAGGGAAGGCTCTATGAGCCCCTCTTTTGTAAAAAAAAATATCGTTGTATCAAAATTCATAAGTCAAGGTAGCCATATATAGCGCATTAGAGAGATCAAGAGAAGAGAGGAGAATTTTTGAGAATCTATTGCAGTCCAAACTTTTACACATTATAATTAGCATTCATATATTAATGGAATAGAGCATATACAACTAGGAGGTTTCTTGCGAAACTTTTAAGGAACAAAGTGTCGAGACCCTTAGAAGTTTGAGCAATTATAAGTTCAGGTGGGACAACATGAAGTTTTGTCAATCAGTTGTAAGGAGTGCATAGAGGATGCACTTCGCTAAGTGTTGGTCAATATGAAGGAGTATTGCAATTGTGCACAGAATACCTTTGCAAGGCTTGCACTGGGAAAACACTTGGAATGTGTTGAAAAAATCCAAGGAGGACAGAGCACAAAGTGTGCGGAGGAGGGGAACCTTTCACGTGCAAGTTTTTAGAGAAGTGCAAGTGTGTGCCAGATCCTAAGCCTCTTGAAGTGACAAAGCTCAAGAGTTATAATGTAGGCCGAGGAGTCAAGTTTTCTCAAGAGAAGATGAAATTCCAAGTGTTTGAAAAAGTTTGAGAGAATCCTTCATTCCGAAGGAAAGCATAGAAACCACAGAGAGGAGCTATAGGAGCCATTGGATCGGTTGGAAGAACAAATATGGACCATTAGATCGAAATCCATATAGAAGGAGGAGTGCTCACGAGGGAAACTAGATATCGTCCATTGGATCTAGGCACAAGCTACAATGTCCTTCAGATCTAGGTAAGTTGCATGAGGTTTAACCCCTAAAGTCCTTTAGACTTTTACTATTCCGAATATTCCCTAGATTGGGTGCAAAGGAGACGAGTTTCTTGAAGTCGCAAGGACCTGAAGTGGATTTGGAGCATCCATCAATCAGGACGCATGCCAGTGGGACTGAAAGTCCATATAAATCAAGGTACAATGTCGAGGGGACTCCTAAATCTCCAAAGGGTAATATTCCATCTCCACCGTCCATTTGACAGGGACGTGTGGAAACATATCTGGAGATCCATAGGTATAGCACTCCAAAGGGGTTAGGTTAAGTATTATATGAGAACTCCCTAAGAGCCGAGAGTTGGAGCTAATCTAGACCATCCATCACAAGGGAAATGTGCCACCACATCTCTTAGTCTAAAGGTCTAGCACTTCAGAGAATTTGCGAAGTGGAGAATTTGGATAAGAGTTTGTTGGAGTTCTGAAGTCCAGAGCTCATCGCAGACTGTCGATTGACATAGACACGTGGCATTAGATCAAGAATTCTTGAGACTTGAAGCTCTATAGGAACTTGGATAAGAATTTTTAAAGGGTGAAATTATCGAATCATGAAGTAACGGAGTGTAGGAGTGTCAAAGCTCCCAATAGGTGCCTTGTGGTTAAGCCCTCAGTTTGAGCCCCTATTTATATGATATTTTTTCCGAAACAATGGGTGGCTAGCGACTGAATTTTTAAATTAAAGGTGAAGGAGATTTTGGGCCATGGTTTCAACCTGACGCCAGAGGGTGGATCCTCGCTAGTTTTATTTAGGCACAAGGAAGGAAATAAAAGGACTTGTGTTTTATAATTGGGGCTCAATAGGGCTCAAAGAGTTAATTCATCTCCCGAAGTGAATGATCCTTGGACTGGGAGGTCAAGGGGGCCCCAGGAGGTGGTGGCTGTTTGCATCACTATCGAGTAGAGTGAAGCAACATGATTCCATCATGGTGGTGGTGGATAAACTAACTAAGGAAACACATTTTATTCCTCTGAATAATACACACAAGGTAGGAAATATTGCATATATTTATATGAAGAAATTTTTTAGGATACATGGAGTGCCTAAAGAAATAGTTTCCGATAGGGATCCAAATTTCACTTGCAGTTTTTGGAAGTATTTGTTCAAGGGCTTTGGAACAAATTTAAATCTCACTACAACATGTGATTCAGAGTCAGATGGGAAAATAGAGAGGAACAACAGTATAATTGAGGATATGCTCAGTATGTAGCTGATGGATCAATCATCAATGTGGGAATATTTTATTTCTTTGGTTGAATTTTACTACAACAATGGGTATCGAGCCTCATTGAAAATGAGCCCATTTGAAGAATTGTAGGGATGAAAATGTAACACCAGTGAATTGGGATAACCTAGTAGAACAAGACGCTGTTGGGCCAAATTTGTTAAAGGATATGGAAGAGAAGATGGAAGATATTAAGTAGAATTTAAAGGTTTCCAAGGAGAGGAAGAAAATTTGTGCATACAAGAAAATACTTTTCAGATTTTTTAAAGTGGGAGAACATTTGTTTTTAAAAGTGAATGGGAAAAGAATCTCACTAATATTAGGAAGTTTCTCGAATTTGGAAATGAGTTATTATGGAAATGATAGGACCAGTTGCATACATGCTAGAATTACCTGCATAGATGAAAGTGCATAGTATATTTCATGTGTCATTACTAAAGAAATATGTGCTTCACTCTAACCACGTAATTTATTGGAATTTGATCCAAGTGGAGGACGAAGGGGATTTCTGGGTGGAACCACTACACATCATGGACCAAAAACTGAAATTTCTCAGGAACACATCCATAGGGATAATAAGGGTTCAATGGACATGCTACAATCCCAAACATGATAAATGGGGGAATGAAGAAAATATGTGGGAAGATTACCTATACTATTTTGTCAATTTTGAAGAAAACATAATGCAAGACTCCATTTTGAGCAACCAGAGTTTTGGAACCACATCTCAGAGTAATATCCAACCGCTTTGGGGACCCTGATAAAATAATGGCTCATTCCTTGGGTTAATAAATACAAAGAGATAATACATCCCTTGGGTTATAATTGATAAATGAATGGTGCATTGCTCAGGTCGGTAAGTTGAGTTGAACAAGAGATTATGGTTGGAATTGTTGTTGGAGTTGTGAAATTAAAGAATTTATTTTCTAAGTATTGTGATGAAAATTTGTAATATGTATATTATAAGGGACTGCGTTGAGGATGATGCACAATTTTAGGGTAGGGGGAGTGTAAAATCCCCACTATAATACCCAGTTTAATTACTTTTTATGTAGATATAATGTGTGGTTATGGCCAAAGCAATGTAATATGTGAATTGTGTTTCAATGTTTTTAATAATAAAATATGATGTCAGTTGCTAAGGGGACATGGACATAGATGGAGGATGAATTAATCCAAAAGAGGGTGAAGGGTATAATATAATGGCCAATAGGGTTCCAAGGGGGAATTACCATGAATATTAATTCAACCCATTTTCCTAAAATTTATATTTGTATATGAACCTTCTAATTTCAGATTGAGTGTTCCCAAAACAAATCATTGAATACATGTAAGAGGGTCAATGTGATTAGACACATCCCATAGTTATTGGGCACATGGCGGCTAAGTATATTTGTCATAGGGAAGTGTGTGAGTCAAGCAAGCAAGCCAAAGGGAGGACATTCATATGGGTTGGGAAAAAAATTTAGATGGTCAAGTTTTGTGCATGAAGAGAAAGGAGAGAGAAAGAAAGAGAGCCTCGAGTTGGTGCAACCATGGATAGAGTATTATTGAGCATGCGAGATCATATCTCAAGTATTTTGTAGATGAATAACTAAGATATAGGTTGTTAGTCTTGAACACTGAACTCCTAGGCAACTTGCACTAAAATAACAAGTGTTTTCTAGTAGTGATTTCCCTTGAGTTCCTAGCTGAGATATTTCTAGATACTTGTGTCATAGAGACCCCGATAAATGAATGGGATGACCAAGGGAAATATATTAGTAAAGGTGTACATTCCTTGGGTTGGGTAGGTGAAGAGGAAGATAGCTAATAGAAAATTGGGATAGTTGTAGGAAGATACCAATGGGTTTTGAGTTTTATGAGTTGTGAGTGGACTATGAGAGACCATCCTCTTTCATGGATTACTAACCTCAACTCAAGGGTGAATGGCTATTGAAATTTGGAATGCATAGTCTATGGTTGGGTGGAACATTTGTCCCAAGTAGCTTATTGCAAAACAAATTTAAAACGCAAGTGATTTATCTTGTTGTTTTATTATTATTGTGCATGGACTTCGTGTATTTCATAATGATTTATTTGATGTTGTGTTGAATTATTAAGGTACATTCATGTCTATTTAGCTTGCTGTAAATTCTTTAAATAAATGGTAATAGCTAGTAGTTATTTCTCGGTGTAATTTGTAGCTAAAAGGTACATGAATTTAATTAGTTGTTAAAAATTCTTTTCTTTTTTTTAGTATTACACA
>JASDQU010402965.1:523-10796 GCA_032191745.1 Picea mariana | reverse complement strand
AAACAAATGCAGAAACAAAACACAGAAGACACACAATACAAGAGAGACACAGATTTACGTGGTTCACCCAGTGTGGGCTACATCCACCAGAGAAATTGCCAGGTCCTTCCTTTATTTTTATCCAGCAAATGAAGGGATACAACCTACATCAAAACCCGCTGTAACTTCCTCTTCTTTCTCTCACAGTCTCCTCTTTCAGAATACAATATTCACCATCAACCATAGTCGCGAAACATTTCCCCCATAAAAGAGGGTTGCCTTCTAGGGCAAAAAACCCTAACATAATCTCTACCGTTAGATCTGTGACCTTATAATGAACAGTCCAGAGGGGGTACCCCCCCTCTACACTTCCCCACGTGGAAGAGTGTACATACTTCTGGGGTGTAAATACTTCATGGGGTATAAACACGGCTGAAAACAAGGACCTCTGAATTAGGAAAATAATCAGGCTCCACAACCAACATCAAGGTGGTCAAGATGTGCGGGGAAATGAAGCCATGGGAGTCAATCTATCATCGAGCTAGGCTAAGAAAATTTCAGAAACCATCTAGACAATCAGTTCACTTACCCAAGTAAAAATGCAGATTCAAACATAAGTTCTCAAACAATTTACCATACAAAACAAAGAAAGCGTACTGTTGCCTGTTCGGAGAGGACGTCCCGCATTCTCCTTGCAACTCCCGCGTGTCGACTGGTGAGACTACACCGGTAGCTCCTAGCCAATGCTAGGGGTACTCTTCTTCCCCCTTAGCCCCCCCTAGCTACAAAGGGGCCACATATTCACTATCCATAGATTTCGACTAGCTCCCAGCTTGCCTCGCAAGGCCGAGCTACCACTCCTCACCGAGCTGGGTATCCCAACTCCCACAAGTTAAGTCAGTCAAGTAGATATTTCTGCAGCATAACGTTACGCAAAACAGAAGAGCCTTTACCTCCATCTCCTCCCTTCATTATATAGAGTTTCGTGGTTCCTTACTTTCTTAAAATATCATTTAATTAAGTTTTAAAATTTTAATTCCTAAAAATTCCTCCCCATACAAGTGTTACCCATCCCCTTCATTCCTCTATAAATTAATTTCTTTAATTAATTAATTATCTTTATTTCCCTCACCCACCTAGAATTACTCCTAGAATCACTCCTAGGGGTCCCCAAATTCTATTACAGGTTTTAAAGACTTTCCCCACCATTAAATTGCTAGTTCAGTTTAAATTAGAAAGCTCTTAAATGGTAGATACTTTACCAAGTTTGACTTTCCGCTTTTTCCCTTAAGTTCCCTTTTTCTCTTTTTATGTTTACCTCTTTTCCTAGTTTCCTAATATTTTAGATTTTTCCTCTTTCCCCTTTTTAATTAGAACTCAAAAAGACAGGTGTGGAAATTAACCCTTTTTCCCTTTTCTCTTTTAATTAATAATTTTTTTTTTAAATTATCATAAAATAATAAAACGATTAATTCCCTTTTTAAATTTTAATCCAACATATTTTTTNAAAAAGGCAGGTGTGGAAATTAACCCTTTTTCCCTTTTCTCTTTTAATTAATAATTTTTTTTTTAAATTATCATAAAATAATAAAACGATTAATTCCCTTTTTAAATTTTAATCCAACATATTTTTTTTTATGAATCAATTAAATTTCTTACTCCCTTCGTGTTACAAGATTTAATGAAGAGTATAATTATTATTTATGTTGTTTTTATTTTTATTATTATTAACATCTTTTTTTTTTTAGAGAGAAAGATGAAATTTTACCACTAGCATAATTTAAACTTAGACCTTAAATTTTTCGTACTGGGCGACATTTAATTAGGCAATTTGTTTTTAAATTTTTTTAACACGTTATTCGTCCTAAGGCCATCTAGGTTCATTCATTTATCAAAACAACACGACGTGCCCTTCAGGACGCACCAGGTGCTCCAAGGGTGCCACTCGCCTCATTTGTTCCCTTGCACGATGTGCCCTTCAAGATGCACTACGTGCTCCAAGGGTGCCACTCCCCTCTTTCCATTTTTCTTGTGTGACGTGCCCTTCAGGATGCACCACGTGCTCCAAGGGTGTCACTCGCCTCTTGAATGACTTGGTAGACATCAAAAACCCCTAGAGTCAATACTCCGCCAGGTGAACTTGTGGGAGACTAAGGGCCTCTAAGGAACAAGGCCCCCGCCTTATTGCGTGCCCTTTAAAATCATCGTGAACGACTGTCGTAGTCTTCCCTCACGGCATCGTGGGTCCTCTCGAACTAGGTAGACGTTAACCTACAGTTCGAACCACGACGGGAGTGCTAGTAGGTTGTGGCAGGGCTGTTGTCCACACCTCTCCCTCACATCTCTGGTAGTTGTGCATGACTCCTTTACTCCACATGTGAGTCTGGTCGGCAAGCTATCGTCAGCCTGCATCATCAACAAATCATGTCAAAATATATCCACATCATATCATCTAATCAGAAGCACCAAAATCACATTAAAACAATCAAACCCCAATGGTACACTCTTCGACTCGATCCAAAGTCCAAGGGGTTCCATCGATGCCTCTGCATCATCGAAGTCCATAATCCTTCACACTTAGTAAAACCGAGTCAATAGCACCTGTCTATGTCAATGCGATAAAAAAACATGTCATCATCCCATAACGCCTCTTAATCAAAATCAAAGGTTTTAATAGTATAATAATCCGAATCACTTGTGAGCAAGTGTGCGCAAAGAATAAGTTCACTCAGTGCACCAGGGAGGGATGTTACATACACCCCCTCTTGGTCTAAACTTATTCCTGAAGTTTCACAGTATAAGTGCCGAATAATGTGTATCACAGTATCATAATTCTATCTATTAAACAAAAATGGAAACTGTTGGCACATATCATGTGCGTCCTCCCAGGTCGTTGAGTGCAGACTATAATTGTTCCACTGGACCTTGACCTGATCTACCATTCAACGTCATAGCTGTCGAACGCGATGATCCAAGATGTGAACCGGCTCAGCCGTGAGTTCCCCCTTGTCCGATACCTGCAAGGAACTCATGCCAATAACATGTGTAGGATCACTAATATAATGTCTCAAAGCAGATACATGAAAAACATTGTGCATATGCCTCAAAGAATCGGACAAGGCTAGTCGATAGGCCACGAGCCCCTTTCTCTCCACAATCTCGAAAGGTCCCATCAACCTAGGAGAGAGTTTAGCTCCCTTCCCAAACTTGATCGAACTCTTGTGCAGTTTAACCCGCAAGAAGACTCAATCATCGACCTCGTAACTACGGTCGACACGGTGCGCATCGGCATAACTCTTCTGTCGATTCTGCGCTTCTTTAATCCTTTGTCTTATTGTTTTAATTTTCTCTTCCATTCCTTGGATCACTTCTGGTCCCACCAAGACCCTATCCTCAAGCCGATCCCAACTCAAAGGCGTCCGACATGGTCACCCGTAAAGAAACTCGAAAGGCGCCATCTTAATAGTGCTCTGATAACTGTTGTTGTAAGCGAACTCCACTAGTGGCAAGAATTCTTCCCAACACTTTTGTTAGTCCATCACGTACATGCACAACATGTACTCCAAGGTGTGGTTCATTCGTTTGGTCTGCCCGTCAGTCTCCGGGTGATACGCAGTACTAAAGTTAAGTTGGGTTCCCAAGGCCTCTTGGAAACTCCTCCAACAAACACCAATCCTCGATCGGATATAATCCTCTTAGGCACGCCATGCAGCCTCATAATCTCACTGATAAAAACTCTAGCTATGTCAGGTGCCTAATACGTTGTATGCATAAGAATAAAGTGAGCACTCTTTGTGAGAGTGTCTACTACTACGAAAATTGAGTCATGTCAACTTGCCATCAGTGGCAATCCAACAATAAAATCCATCGAAATAACCTCCCATTTCGATTCCGGGATAGCGTGTGGTTGTAGTAATCCTGCTGGGTGTCTATGTTCAGCCTTTACCTGCTGACATTCTAGACATTTGGCCACGTAGTTGACTATGTCTGCCTTCATTCCTTTCCAGAAGAATAAGGGTTTAAGGTCTGCCCTCATCTTCGTGACTCCCGGATGAGCCATGTAAACTACTCTATGAGCCTCGCTTAGGATCATCATCTTCAACTCGTCGTTCGATGGCACGTAGATCCGATTTTTAAACCTCAATAAACCATCGCTATCAAATGAAAATCCTTCAAATCATGGTACCATCATTGTGTTTTGTCCGATAAAACCCTCGACCTCTTTGTACCAGTTATCATCACGCTGGAAAGTTAGAATATTTTCACGTATATTCATTTGAAGAGGCAACATCGAAAAGATGCATGGTCTTCGACTCAATGCGTCTGCCACTCATTTCACTGTTCCTTTTATGTAAGTAATCTCGAAGTCATACTCGCTAAGCAATTTCGACCAACGTCGTTGTCGCGTGTTCATGTCACTCTGCGTAAAGATGTGTTGTAGTCCACAGTGGTCAGTATTTAGTTCAAATTTTCGTCCAACAAAGTAGTGTCTCCAAACCTTCAAGGCATATACGATGGCTAACAACTCCAAATCATGCGTCACGTAGTTCGCCTCATGCCTTCTCAGTTTCCTCGAAATGTAAGTGATCACTCGTCCGTCTTGCATCAAGACTCCACCTAAGCCTTCCTTGGATGTGTCAGTGCATACCAAGAAGTCTGCATCCATGTCTGGGACCTTTATTATCGATGTTGTCATCAACAACTCCTTGAGCCTCCAAAATGCTTCCACGCATTTCTCGGTCCAAACAAACTTCTTGTTTTTCTTCTGCAATTCCGTGATCGGATTTGCTATCTTCTAAAACCCCTTGACGAACCGTCGATAGTATCCTGCTAAAATCATGAAGCTATGCACTTCCAAGACATTCGTCGGTGCAGGCCATTCCATAATGGCCTCGACCTTCGTTGGATCCACAACGATACCTTCATCGGAGAGGACGTGCCCTAGGTAGTGGATCTTCGATTGATAAAATGAGCATTGGGATAACTTCCCATACAATTTGTGCTCTTGCAGACACTGTAGTACCAAGTGAAAGTGCTCTTCATGATCCTCCGTTGTCCGAGAGTAAATCAAAATATCGTCAATGAATACTTGGATGAACTTGTCCAAGTACTCACGAAACACCCCATTCATCAAACTCATAAATAACCCTGGGGCATTTGTCAGTCCAAACGGTAAAACTGTAAACTTGTAATGTTCAAACCTCATCTTAAAGGCGGTCTTAGGGACGTCATCTTCCTTAATCCGTAACTGGTGATACCCTAATCACAAATCGATCTTTGAGAACACCATCGCGCCCTTCATTTGATCAAACAGATCATCAATCCTCGGCAATGGAAATTGATTATTGATAGTGGCCTTGTTCAATTGACGGTAGTCAATGCAGAGCCTCCACAATCCATCCTTCTTTCGTATGAAAATAATAGGTGCACCCCACGGTGACACACCAGGACGTATCAGTCCCAGGTCCAAAAACTGCTTCAGTTGCATTCTCAACTCCTGTAACTCCGGGATTGACATCCGATAAGGAGTTCTAGCTATCGGTTCTGTTCCCGGTTTTAGGTCTATAGTAAACTCCAATTCCCTCTCCCACGGCATCCCATATAACTCCTCCGAAAATACGTTCGCAAACTCTCTCACCACTAGAAGGTGTTCTAAACTTTCCGTTAATCCCTTCTTGTTTAACGCAAGGATCGCATAAAGCTTCCACCCCTTGCGCATGCTCTTTCGTAGCTGTAAGGAAAAGATGAACCTCAGGGAAACTCCCTGGTTCCATCCTACAATCACACGTCTCTGTCCCTCGTCATCGACCAAGCTCAATCGTTTCATCTTACAGTTGAGTATCGCCTCATGCAATTCCAACCAGTCCATACCAATTACGACATCATAAGATCCTAAGATCGTGACATACAGGTTGGCCCTTGTGAAAAACTCTCCCAGGTTAAGGACACAGCCCGTAACCTTTCCTCCAACCTTTTGTTTAGCTCCTGAGGCCAACTCTATGAAGTTAAACTCATCCTATTTGACTGCCTTTACCTTAATCATTTTTAGCGCTACACCAGAAATGAAACTCTCGATAGCACCGAGATCTATCAAAATACTAAGGGTCTGGTTAGCAATGGTACCTATCGTCTCGAGCACAGTTGACTATGCTTTGCCTTGTGGTTATTCACCGCTGCATGAATCCGATAGGCCTTGCCCATATCTCCCACGGTAGTGGGTCCGGATGATCTGGATGCTCTAGTCCTCTCCACCAGGCAGTCTCGCTGGTAGTGTGGCTCCCCACACGTCCAACACCCCTTCTTCGACCTAGTAGTCCTGGTGCCCAAAGTATAAGATGACGGCCCACCAGCCTGGAATCCTGGTCTATTCTGCTGAACATGCCTAAACTGCTGCTGCTGCGGTCGACGCTGCTGCTGATGTTGTGGTCCCCGATAAGGTGTCCATTGTTGAGGCGTCGGTCGTCGAGATGTAGTGAAAGTGGATCCCCTTTGGAAACCACGATATCCCGACATATGTCTGGCTGGTGTCTGATGCTGCTGTGCTCCAGATGACACCTGCCCTGTTGGTCTTGCTGGAGTCCTGATCTGACCCCCACTGATAAGTTCCTCCTCTGCTATGAGAGCCTTCTAGATGACATCATGCAAGGTTTGAGGCATCAAAATCCTAACCTTTGAACGTAAGTTGCCGTTAAGGCTGAGCACGAACTTGTTGACCTTAAGTTTCTTAGTGTTAAGATGTAGAGCATACCGGAGCAACTCCATAAAACAGGCCTCGTACTCGAGCACCATACGACCACCCTATCGTAAGGCGTTCAACTCATTGAGATGACGCTCAATGAATTCCTCTCAAAGGTACTTCTCTCGGAACCGTTCCTCAAACAGTTCCCATGACACTTCTTCGACGACCATGTTCAGCTGTGGTAGGAGCGTCTTCCACCATAGAAGAGCGCTCCCCTTTAGTTGAAAGACCACCATGTGGACCTTCATGTTGGAGGTATAATCGCGAAGTGCAAAGCACATCGCCATATTCTCCAACCATGCCTCGGCGACTGCACCGTCCGAGGCACCAAAGAACTCAGAAAATTTGACCTTCTCGATTTCATGGTGAACGCTACTAGTATCGACCAGAGTGCGTGGCGAAACCTCAGGGGGTGTCGACGCCCTGGCCTCATCTCTGTCCAAACGGATGATCAGTGCCTTAGACATTCGTTGAAAATATCTCATCATTCCGACCACATCACCAACTGCTATCTGCTCCTGTCCGACAACCTGCTCGTCTCCCTGAGGGTTAGATCCCTCGGGCGTGGATGCTACTAGAGGTGTCGCGCCTCTTCCCCTAGCACCCTGTCGTCTACCTCAGCGATGTACTCTAACCATGATTACCTGCACGAATACAAGTCAACTCAATTACTAATTTTATAATCAAATCATATCAATGAAAGTCGTAGCGATCCTAAGTCGCGGGTTGAACCCGCTCTGATACCATATGTAACAAACCTCTCATTTCGTTATGACAACAAGCCTCACATAAAAAGTGCAAATTTTTTTTTGTGTGTGTGTATGTAGGAAGGTAATAATGACATTATACTCAACATCGCAACACAACGACGAACACAACACATGCAACTCACGCCACAAAAATCATAATGACCTAACATAAAAGCGCATCAACCACCTAGAAGCAATGTACGACATTCAATCGACGAAGAATAAGAATGACTACCCGCTCGTCCTACCTTGCAATGGTTAGGACCTCCAAGACACATAAGCAATGCTCAAGCCTAGGTTCCCATAGATTTTGACCATTTAAGGTCTCAAGGCTAGCAACTATTCTGAGGAACAAGGAAGTGTCTACATCCCGCCCGACACAAGCAGACCAAGCCTACTAAGCTAAGGACAATCATCCTAACAACCCAACGCACCCAAAATTAATTACACAAGTAACTAGAACCCTTACAGTGAGCAAACCAATCACATCAAACGTTTACAAAACCAAGTACAAACGTTAATTAATAATAAACAACAACACCCTCGTCGGGAAGCGCAAGCTAAAATCGACTTCGTCAACAACCCAACCATTGATCACGTCTAAAATAGTCCAACTGACCATCGTGTTTAACATTGGTTACTCATCTAATAGTAAATCAATTCCAATTAGTCCATAAATTACAATTCTATATTAACATAAAAATCAACAAGTCTGATTGCAATTAGGTCAATGTATGCCAATCTAAATTAACATTAAAAGTGTATCAAGTGAGCAAGTCTAAATAATAGCTGCGTCATCAACGCACCATCAATTTAAACCTTAATGCAATCATAGTTGGGAATGATGTGTAAGACATTAACACTTGATACTATATAACATTTAACCAGTAGAACTGGTCATTCCACTAGATGATCAGTAGAGAAAATATCAGAGGCCAGGCATTAAAACTTAATATCATAACACATTGATTTGATTGAAGGAGATATAACATTTACTCACTATACTATTACAGTATTGCCTTGAAAGTAATACATTTAATCAAAATTATATGACATTGAGAAATAATATGGTATTGCCTTAATTTAGCAAGCTTAATCTCTACTTGGGGCAATAATCACTAATATCATTTAACCATTAATCACAATCTAAAAGGGCAATTCCAAATAATCCCAAATTATAATCTAACTATCACTTAACGATATATAACCACATTAGCTATATCAAAGAAGAATGCTAAATATGACATTGGTAAACAATTAATTACACATGTCGTCTATCTAGTAATTATATCAATATCTAACTGTCATATTCACATAAAGAAGGAGACCACTTGACTAACAACATCGTTGTAGCAGTTAATGTTTGCAACGAGAACGCTGGGTATACTCAATTGCTGGAGAAAGAAGGATAATACAACCGCAGAAGGACCAACTAGTGGTCATACTACAACAAACTCAATCAACAATTTGATGGCAAAACGGGGTCCTTAAAGAAGTAAACACAACCATCCTTAATGGCATGTCATGGTAATAAAATCGGTGTAACAGTAATGAATGAGATCTATGTACAGTAAACGAAGTGTAAATTCACACTTGTTAGAAATAGAAATTACAGTTCCAGAATTACATTCGTGATGCCATCAAGCCAGTGGTTGTACATTTAAATAATTGACGTCAATAAAATTTGTAACGCCAATAACTGCAAATGCATTTTCTAGGAATACAATCATGTTGCCATTAAGTCAGTCTTTGCACATTAAGAATGAAGTTCCATTAAACAAATTCGTATTTGGGAATAATAATATTTCATTGCCGAAATAAGGTCGTGGTGCCAAGTCGCGGTAACAACAAGAAGGTAGATTTTTTGAAAGTAATGGTTATGGTATAAAATCTGAGTAACAATAGTCATAATAAAATCTGGGTAACAAAATTGTGGTAAATAACAACAACTCAGTCACATTCATTGGGCGAAAACCGTGGGCATTTCAACAGCAATACAGTCAACTTCTCAATATCAAAAACGTGGTCACTCCAGCAAGTAAGGTTGTGATTTAAATGGATAAAATTGTGGGTGAATTCTACAGCAACACAGTCAACTTCTAATTATCAAAAACGTGGTCATTCCAGCAAGTAAAGTTGTGATTTAAATGGATAAAATTGTGGGTGATTTCTACAGCAACACAATCAACTTCTAATTATCAAAAACGTGGTCATTCTAACAAGTAAAGTTGCGATTTAAATGGATAAAATCGTGGGTGATTTCTACAGCAACACAGTCAACTTCTGATTATAAAAAACGTGGTCATTCTGGCAAGTAAAGTTGCGATTTAATTGGATGAAATCATGGGTGATTTCTACAGCAACTCAGTCAATTTCGAAGGGCAAAAACATGGCATCCATTAAATGCAAATCGTGGGCATTAACAGGAATCAAAAGGTAGCAAATTCTTAAAGCAAAACACAGTCTTCATCAAGGGAAAAATCGCCCCAAAGGTAAAACGAAATGCAAACAAGAATAATTCCTCTTTTACATCGCCAGAAGGCCAATTATAAAAATTTGCAGTCATGAAACCATTTCTCTTTTCCATTGCCAAAATACAAAATAAAAATGCAGACTAGAAATCATTTCGTTGTTCATTGCCAAAATACCCAATGTAAAATGCAGAGATGAATTCATTTCATTTTTCATTGCCATAATACCCAATGTAAAATGCAGAGATGAATTCATTTCGTTTTTCATTGCCAGAATACCCAAAATAAAAATGCAGACCATAAATCATTTTGTTTTTCATTGCCAGAATACCCAA
>JASDQU010402963.1:0-10755 GCA_032191745.1 Picea mariana | reverse complement strand
GCAAGTTGATTAGCCAGGGAGAAGCCCAAGTGTGTCTCTTTTTTGGAGGAAAAGAAGAAGGCCTAAGGTAGACATCTTGCAAGGTGAACTCAGGAAAATCAAGCCACCTACTTTCAATGGTGAACATAGGAAAGGATAGGAGGTAGAGGCATGACTACTAGAAATGAATGGATGTCAAATGTTTTCATCTCATATGGAGGAGGTATCCAAAGAAAAAGTGGAAAGCGTTGAAGACCATCCGGTCTTGAGAGATTTTGAAGATTTTTTAAGACAAATTCCAGGATTTCCACAAAAGAGAAACATTGATTTCTCTATTTATTTGGTGCCAAGAACTTCCCCATTGTATAAGAAACATTATAGAATGGGAACACCAGAACTAAAAGAGTCAAAGATGCATATTGAAGAAATTTTGAAGAAGGGGTCCTAAGTGTGTCGCCTTGGGGAGACCCATTTATTTTTGTGAAGAAGAAGGATGGAACCTTAAGGATTTGTATTGATTTCAGACATATTAATAAGGTTACCATAAAGAATAAATATCCTTTTCCAAGAATTTATGATTTGTTTGATCAACTGAAAGGTGCGGGAATATTTTGGAAGATTGACTTGAGATTAGGCTATCATCAAGTAAGGATAAAGGAAGAAGACATCAGCAAGACAACATTCAGAACAATATATGGGAATTATGAATTTATGGTAGTTCCATTTGGGCTATCAAATGCCCCAACAGTTTTTATGTGCCTGATGAATGGAGTGTTCAAGGAGTACCTGGAAAATTTTGTGATTATGTTCCTAGATGATATACTCATCTATTCTAAATTAAAAGAGGAACATGAACAACATTTAAGAATGGTGTTGCAAGTTTTAAGAGAGCATAGATCATATTCTAAGCTAAGTGCATATTTTATCAAAAGAATATTCACTACTTGGGGCATATAATATCAGTAGCAGGGATAGAAGTTGATCCTGAGAAGATAAAGACCATTAGAGGATGGCCAGTGCTAAAGAATGTGGCATAGATCATATGATTCATGGGTCTTTCTAGTTATTACCGAAGATTCATAAAAGGGTTCTCAAGGATTTCAAGTCCAATCACTTGCTTGCAAAACAAGGGAGTGAAATTTGAATGGACTTCCAAGTATGAAGAGATTTTTCAATAGTTGAAGGGAATTGACAAGTGCACCAACATTGAATATTGCATATCCAAACAAATATTTTGTTATGTGCATCGATACATGCAAGGAAGGACTCGATGTAGTTATCAGTTAAAGAGACCATGTGGTATGCTATGAGTCCATAAAATTAAAAGAGCAGGAGAGGAATCATGCTACACATGACTTGGAGTTAGTAAAAATTATACATGCATTGAAAATTTGGGGGAATTACCTTATGGGTAAGAAATTTGAGCTAAGGACAAACCATTGTGGTATGGAGCATTTGTTTGGACTGCCAACACTAAATTCTAGAAAAACTAGATGGATGGAATTTATGAGTGAATATGACTTTGACATTAAGCATATAAAGGGAAAGGAAAATCAAGTGGCTGATGCAATCGGAATGAGAGGTTATGAAGTGCATATTTCATCCATTAGCATGTATAAGACATATCTGAAAGAAAATATTATTGCAGCAGCAAATTCAGATCAGCACTATGTGAAAATAAAAGAAACATTACAACAAGGTAACTTTCAACAGAAATTTAATTATCATGAGTTGAAAGGGGATGGAATTATCATGTACAAGAGAAATGTATATGTTCCCAATTCCAATGAGAAGAAAAATGTAGTGTTGAACGAGATGTATAATGTGACATATGTCGAGCACCGAGGATATCAGATGGTAATTGCAGCAGTAAGAAACTAATACTTTTGGTTGGGAATGAAGAATGAAGTGGATAATTACATAGCTAGATGTCTATAATGCTAGAAGGTTAAGACAGAGCATAGACATCCAACAGGTTTTCTACAACCATTTCCCATTCTAGAATGGAAGTGGGAAGTAGTCATAGTTGATTTTATTACTAAGCTACCCAGAAAAATAAAGAAACATGATTCCATCATGGTGGTGGTGGAAAAATTGACTAAAGAATCAAATTTTATTCTAGTAAAGACTACACGCAAGGAAACAAATATTGCAGATATCTACATGAAGGAGGTTGCTAGGATACATGGAGTTCCTAAAGCAATAGTTTCAGATAGAGATCCAAAGATTACATCCAATTTTTGGCAAAGATAGCGGAGAATTTAAAGCATAATTGAGATATTTTAAAGTGGGTGAAAATTTGTTTTTAAAAATTAATGAAAAGAGAAGTTTGTTAAGATTAGGAAGTTGCCCAAAGTTGGCAGCAAGATATTGTGGGTATTTTGACATATTAGAAAAGATAGGGAAAATTACATACATATTATCATTATCTGCATCCATGAGCGTGCATGATGTATTTCATTTGTCAATGTTAAAGAAATGTGTGCATGATCTTAACCACATAATTGATTGGAATTTGATCCARGTGGAACCAGTATGCATCTTGGACCGAAAATTCAAAGTGATCAGGAACAAATCCATAGGGATGATAATGGTTCAATGGACCTATTATGGTCCTGAAGATGCTACATGGGAGCATGAAGAAAACATGTGGGAATAATACCCACAAATATTTGACAGCTTTGAAGAAAACATAATGCAAGACTCCATTTTGAGCAACTAAAATTCTGGAACCACATCTCAGAGTCTTAGCCAACTACGTCGAGGACCTTGATAAAAGAATGGACCATTCCTTGGGTTATCCCTGATAAAAAAATGTTATATACCTTGGGTTAACCCTAACAAACAAATGGTGCATTCCTTAGGTTAGCGAGTTGAAAGTAACAAGAGATTATGGTTGGAACTGTTGTTGGAGTTGTAAAATTGCATAATTTTATTTTCTAAGTATTGTGATGTAAACTGCATATATGTATATTGACATAGTGTGCACCGAGGATGATTCAAAATGTTAGGGGAGGGGAAATGTAACATTCCCACTATAATCCCTACTTTAATTAATTCTTATGTAGATATAATATGTGGCTACGACCAAGCGATGTAATATGTAAATTGTATTTCCTTATTTTATTAATAAAATGTGATGCTAGCTCCTAAGGGGACATGGACAAGAAATGAGGGTTGAATTAATCCACAAGAGAGGGGAGTGTCTAGGATAATGGCCCAAAGGGTACCAAGGGGGAAATACCCATGTATATTAATTTAACCCATTTTCCTAAATTTGCTAATTGTATGCGAACCTTCCAGTTTCTAATTAAGTGTTCCCAAAGCTAATCATTGAATACATGTAAGAAGGTGGGTGTGAGTGGTCACATCCAAAAGTTGTTGGGAACATGGGGGTTGAGTACAATCAATTTGGGGAATATCGTGAGTCAAGAAAGTCAATACAAAGGGAGGAAATTTGTATGGGTTGGGACAACAGTTTTACACATTGAGTTTTGGTGCATGAGAAGCAAGGGGAGAGAAAGAAAGAGAGATGGGAGTTGGTGCAGCCATGGAGAGAGAATTATAGATCAAGATGGAGTGTATTAGAGCATAATTAGAGTTGGAAATTGAAGAGCTAGGTTATCAAGCTTGAAGAGTGAACTCCTTTGTGAGTTTCACTAAAACAACAAGTGTTTGTTGTTGGTTGGATGGAATTTTTCCTAACAAAAAGTTCCCTTGAATTCTCAACTGAGAGATTCCTAGCTATCTGTTCCAGAGAGACGCTAAAAAAAGAATGGGACACCTAAGGGACTGAGATCATCGAAGGGGTACATTCCTTGGGTTGGAAAATTCAAGAGGAAGAGAGCTGGTGAAAAATCAGGATAGTTGTAGGACAATATCAATTGGGTTGTGAGTTTTATGAGCTATGAGTGGACTGTGAGAAACCAAATTCTCTTGTGGATTACTAGCCTGAGCTCGATGGTGACTGGATGTTGATATTTGGAACAATCAGTTTATGGTTAGGTGGAATGTTTGTCCCAAGAAGTTGGTTGCACAATTTTTTTATAAGATAAGTTGTTTATCTTATTGTTGTGTGAATATATGTGTTTATTTGTTGTGTATCAACTATGTGTAAATGAGAATGATTGATATGCTATTGTAATTATTTTTTTAGCTTCATTTCATGTTGATTATTAACAATATGTAGATGCTTCTATTTTATGGTTGTAGATAGTACCTAAATATATTATAGTTCATAGTTGTAAGCTACAAGAAATGAGTTGATTGTAAATGAATTAAATTACTTAGCATAAATTTTGTTTTTATGTATATTTTGCACCATAATGTCCTGCGGTTGGGTTGGGGGACGTTACACCATAATTTCTTTTATTTAGTTTTTTTCACATTCTTCTCTTATTAATTAGTGTAGGAACCATATTCCACATCTTTTCTTCATGTAATTTAGTACCAAAACTTGATCACCTCCTATCCAAGGTGTTAGGGACAAGGGATTTTTACCTAATATTGTTTTGAGTGGGAACTTTTTTAGAGGAAAATATTGCTCCAAGGAAATGGAGAACATGTCCATATTGAAAATGGAGAATTTTAATGACACTAACTTTGAGTTTTGGAAGATCAATATGGAGGATTTTCTCATATATCAAGATGTATGGGCTGCAATATCTAGAACCAAACCTAATAGTATGAAATATGGAGAGTGAGCAGTGTTGGAGAGAAAGGAAAGAAACCTTACCAATATTTATTTGGCCAATTTGGTGTTATTGAATGTTTCTACAAAAAAAAAATGAACCAAGTTTCTGGAAGAAGTTGGGGGAGTTGTACCAGGATAAATACTTGGTTAATAAAAAGTTTCAATGAAAAAGGTTGTTTACCTTGAGAATTAATGATCGTGATTTTGTAGTCAAACATATGAATGTATTTAATACTACTAGGACCTATTACCACACAATCTAGCACCTTAATGCAAATCCCTCACAAGGAACAAGACTAGGAAACATCAGAATATGTCACCACTGTCACCTAGGCAATAACTTCCTTCTATATAGTGAAGGGGTAAATCCAACACAAGGGAGGATCCCCTAGTAGCCTCCAAGAATCTATAGGCAAGACATTATCATGTCTTGGGCCTCTTGATTAACTACTCAATCTACCACCATTGAAACAAAATAGACAAAGTAAGGATAAGTTGGTTAGTAAAATCAATTTACATATTTGAAGAGATGAGGATATAGGTCAATCTAGGAGGTTTTCCAAGTCAAATTATGGATCAAGAGGATCCCCAAACACTACTACAGAAGAAAAATATAAGCATTGTCGTAAAACTTGGACAAACATATAAATTATAGTGGGAAAACAAGTTATTGTAGAAGAAATAAAATTAGACCTTTAACAAGTAATAAACCAATGAAATTAGAGGGATAAAACATGGACTAAATTAGAGTTTCATTTGTCGAAAAATTAAAAAAATAAATAAAAGGCATATAACATCCCTAAACCCTAGACATCCATCCCTAGATGACTATAATAATAAATCAACAATATATTTTATGGTTTTATAGTGTTTATTAGGCCAACAACATGCATAAAAAGTTAGAACATATACGTTCATGGATTAAAATGAATATTTTCTATTAAAAAACCCTAATATAACCCTAAAATAGTAAAAAATAGAGTATATTTCATAAATTAATGAATGACTATTGGGAGACTGATTGGTGTCTGCTAAATTTTTGGGCATATGGGGTCAATTAAGGATTCCTTTGGAGATAAATGAGTTGAATTTAGGGGTGATATCTATAGGTTATATAGTACCGAACCTAGAATATCCTCCTCATATATTAAGGAAAATTCAAGGGAATATTCTTCACTAGTGACCTTCCAAGAGCTTTATTAAGAAGATTTTTTTCAAGAAAAATCCAAGAGAATGCTCAACCAACAATAGAGAAGAAATATTTCACCTGAATGCATTCATAAACAAAACCATATGATGACATGACACTACTTACTCAAGAAATATTTCATCTATCAAAACCCTAACAATGAATATCCATGAAGTAGTCAAGCATCCACAAGCACATCTTCTCCAAGCAATCTCTCTAACTAACCATCCATAGAATTTTCCATAATAGAGACTATATAAGTAGAAAAATAATGATGTCTCTCCACAAGTAGCAATAAATTACAATTGAGGAGTTATTCACTTGTTTATATGAGAAATGTATCACCCTTCTCACACAATAGAATCCCTAAAAAGATAAAATATGCATTTATCTCTCTCAATCCCTATAGATAAGGCAATATCAATACATAAAACAATATGTTGGCACAGGCCAATTTTTGGAAAGAATCAAAGCAGCACTGAAAAATAAGGAGTGCGCCGAAAACAAAGGAAAATAGGGAGCACGCCAGAAAAAGAGGAAAAGTAGTGCCGAGAAAAGCAGTTACAAAGTGGAAAAACTGTTGTGGAGCAGTTGGGAAGTGGGAAAACACCAACTTGGAGAATGGTTGGATCGAAGATCAGTCGAGATTTAGCAGTTGGAAAGTGGAAAAATCTAATCTACTTAGGGTTAGGGTTTTTGTAAGGGCTTTGTCCCATTTTCGGTATAAGTAGAATGTATTAGGACTATGAAAAGGTTTAGTTTGGATGTCCCTTAGTCGGTTAGGAGGTTTTTTAAGAGACCGGTTAGATGTTCCCAGTTTTTTTAAGACTATCACAATCTGTGGAGATAGATTGTAATGGAGGAAGAAGTGTATAGTGTGCAGCACTAGATTTTGCATGAAAATGAATAAAGAGTCGAAGTGACAAATATTTGTGGACGTATCCCAGGAGGGGGTGAACCATAGTATATCTTTGTTATGTGTGTATGTGTATAGTCTTTTTTATTATATTTTCTTTAATAAGTCTTATGATGAACAAGTTATAATAGAAAAGGAAATAAATTGTTCTCTAAGGATACATTGATGAAATCTATAGAACAACACTAAATTAATGAAGGTCATTTTTAGTATTTAGATCGAGATCTTATGTTGCAGTAGATGAGTATATGTACTTTGGTATATGTTGTTATGATGGCGAATGAAGTTTTGTTGGAATAGTTGTGTCAATGGTCAGAACTAACATCCAGTTAGGGTTAATAAATGGGTTGTTGATGGTTAACAAGTGAGTAGATCTAATGCCCCTGAGAGAGATACACATCCCAGCCCATGGTTGCATACATTTGAGTCATGTGGCCACCCATTGAATCCATTTTGGGTGAGATTGTGTAGTGCATTTTGTGTGTTGTGTTTCCTCCTGGTATCCAGAAGGGCCGATGGCAGAAGGGAAGTTGGTAATCCCATAGTCAGAACATGGGTCAGCCCAAAACAACCAACAATGGTTTTGTTTCTGGTTGGAATGTAGAATATTACATCGAGAGGGATGTATCATGCAGTATAGCATGAGGGATTAAGAAAGGGAATGTTTGTAGGTTGGAATCCCATGAAAGTGGAGATTGAAAGATGGTTGACAGTTCGGGAACTATAGTTTTCCCACAAAGATAATATAAGCCCTAGGTTTAAGCTAAGACAGTACTTGGAGAGATACGTATTCAACGAAATACATGATATTTTGTTTAGTGAGTTTCCCACGCTATTGTAGGAGTGGATAGCATGATTGAAAGATACCCATTCGAAAAATAGAGTTAGATCAGTTGAGTGGACAGAAGAGAGTATCAGGCGGTTGAATAGGGTGAATAACAAATTCACGTGCATAGTATATTTCTAGATAGACAACATTGTAGTGGGGTATATCATTGATTTTGAAGTAGATACATCAAAGTCTTACAGTGTAGCAGAACAAGAGTTTCTAAGGTTCCAAGGGGAAGGTACATGTGGATGGTGTACACTTCAATCAAGAGATTATTGCATGATAAAGGGGTATTAACCATGGAATCAGACAGCTAAACTGCCCTGTGTGCATGGGGGAGTTAGGGGAAACTATGAAGAAGGTCTAAGATGGAGGGGGAAATGGATAGAGGAGAGTGCATTAAAGATAAATATCCCATTATGATGGATCAAGAGGAGATCTAGGAAATTATGCAGAAGGAAAGAACGATGCTCAGTGGCATACCCTACCAGTATAATCTCAATAGGAAGAAAATAGCAGTAGCCGAGAGGGAAGGTTTAGAGAGTGATGAAGAAGAGGTAGAGGATCTTCATGCTATGGATCACATTGAAGAAATACTTTGCACCATATATGAAATAAATACTAGAGGAGCAGGATCTAATGACGAAGCAGGTACCCCTGTCTAGATCTGAATCAGTGTATAACCTACAACCCCATGTACGATTAACACATTAGTAAAGAAAGAGTTTTTTAGAGAACCAGGGAATGACGGTCAGAGGAATCTAGGATATCAAAATAGAAGTGAAGGTACAAGTGGAAGTACCAATAGCAATGTAGGTAGTGGTACAAGTGGAATTACCAGTAGAAATACTAGTGGGAGTTCAAGTTCGAAGAACAATACACATATATTAGTACTACATGGAGTAGGTACACCACATTCGACAATGGCAGGTGTAGATCCAACGATAAGATGACCATATTTCCATGGGGATGGAATAGAAGACCCAGAGAAGCACATATTTGTGTGTTAGCGAATATGGGAAGAGAAAAGAATCATTGATGAAGAAGAAAAAGTAGAAAAGATAGCAATAATATTTAGAAACCACGCGCTGGATTGGTATATGAATCTAGTAGTAAACAATCCACAGGGTGCACCGGAAATAGTAGCAAAGATCAGGCAAGAATTGATCACAAAGTTTCAAAGGTCGAAATCACAGGATCAGTTTATGAATGAGATGATTGAGTTTAGACAGAAAAAAGGAGAATCTATATGGGACATCGATCAAAATTTTAAGACATTGAAAGGTAAATTGAAGTATCCCATTTCTAATATGCAACAAAGATAGTTTTTTATAAATTCTTTGTTACCGCACTTCAAATATCCATTGATACAACAGAAATTTCAAAACCAGGTAGAGGCACTGCAAGAAGTGATGCAGTTAGATGAGAATCAATATAAGCAGATAGATCCATCTATAAAGGAGTTGAAGGAAGACCTAAAGAAATTGATAGTGCAATTAAGCTAGAATAAAAGTAGGGAGAAAAGAGAAGGAGTGTGGTGTACCATGTGCATATAAGAGGGACATCAAAATAATGAGTGTCTGATGTTTGCGCAGTACCTGAGCGTAGGGATGCCAAATCCATTTCCTATAGGAGGGCCTTGGTGTGAAATATGAAAGACACGTGGACATTATCCTTATCACTTCCCTATGATGAAAAAGTACAATACATAATCGAAGAGTACTTTCTGTAACTTTTATAGGTCAGTGAGGAATGAAGACAAAAATTGTAGAAACCTGGAGTTAATGGAGGAAAGAACCTCAGATGCATACATGATTTAGGTTGAGTTGATGACAGGACATACTATACCACATTTTGGCAATGCGCAACAATTTCAAGAAGTTTCATAGTTTCAGCAATCTCCACAGTATAATCAGGCACCACAATATCATCAACAGAACATGGATCCACAGGGGAATAGAGGAGGATTCAGAGGTATATGAAGAGGATAAATGTGCAAAGGAAGAGGGCCTATTATCTTCCATAACTTTTAACAACAAGGAAGCTATGCCATATATTGTCCTCAACCAACAACAACATGTATGTATTGTCACGCGGCAGATCACGTGACAAAAGAACGCCCGAAGTTAATGACGAAGATCTAGGAGAAGAGGAATATGAATAACTAGAATGTTCGGTGGATTGTTGTATAAATAAGGGATCTTGGGAGGAACATCAATATAGTGACTAGAGGAGGAGTGGACACAAGAGAAGATGCACATGATCAGAAGAAGGAATCTCAGTGTTGGATTCAGAAGAACACTCAGCCACAGCAGCAGTTTGATGCAAAGAAGGAGAAGGAAACTTTCAAAGAACCAAAGAAGGAGTTCATGAAGGAGAATGTAGCCTCCACATCGAATGCTACATAGAGTTATGATACTCCTATTTTTGATATGCCTCAGTCTTTGGATCATACTTACAAAGGAGAGCAAATAGAGAAAGTAAGTAAATTAAAGAATTTCTTGGAATCTTTCTTTAAATTACTTAACAAAAGAATGCCATGGATTTTTTTAAAAGTATGCTTAATAAATATAACATAGAGGAAGGGGTAGGAACAGAACCAAAGAATATTAATCAAGTCCATAGAAATAAAAGAACTAGCAAAGAGTTCATATTGAATGCAAATATAGGAGACATTTTGCCAAAGAAGACTTGGGAAGCAATGGGAGAACCTAAAATAGGGTATTCCAATATCCAATTGAAGTTAGCAAATCAGTGTTGGTCACTATAATTGCTTAATTAATTTTAAACAACCAAGTGAAACATAAATTATCAACCTAGGGAAGTCTTTTATTTCAAAGATAACCACGCACTATATATGCTCAGTTCCAAAAGCAGCTTAGTGTTGTAGTAAAGAAACTTATATTAATCTCACTTGCTCAATTAAACTGAAGTTCTGCATTAAATCACAAGAAAGTAATTTCCCTATTGCAAACCTTTAAAGATCAATCTAAGAATCCTGGATTACATTAAAATAATACTTGCAATGGGAAAGAACAACTATTCTGCAATCTGAGAACAGGACCCTTACTCTCAACAGAAACTTCAGTATTATCACTCTTTCATGAAAACAACAATGCAGAAAACAATTAACTCTATCTAACAGAAAA